>JAYRCH010000214.1:0-220000 GCA_037179445.1 Phengaris alcon alcon | reverse complement strand
TTTATTGACTAGGACCTAGACTATTAAAAATTATAAAAGTTACCGTACAAGTTGTGTGATCATTATCAGCTAGGCTTCGGAAATTGGATTGGAACTGATGCATTCAATATAATATTATAATGATGACACAAATATTAGTACAAAACAAGTGTTCGTGTACAGGCATCGTTAATCAATTAAATGTGCGTATGTCACTCGCCAGTCGTTAGTTGATACTTTTTAGTTCGACTTTCAATTAATGTAGCTAATTTTTTTTTATAATCAGATAGAAGTTTATTATGACGTAATTAGAGGTAGACTACCAGAACCCCAATTCTCGTATTTAAAGTAGACTTTCATTTTACTTTGATTGTATTGTAAGTGAAGCGACTTGGTATCATAAACAGATTTTGTGACGTTTGGACCATTCAGGAGGCGTTAGACTCTGCTTTAACGTTTACGAGAATACCAGTTGGACAGTTTTAGCGTGTCGAGACACGATTGTATTATTGCAGGTTTTATTTAGCTGAATTGACTCTCTGTTGCTTGTCCACTGTTGCACATTTGTAACATTAGTAATTATAAAGGTTTTAAAAGTGAAATATTTTTAAAAAGATGTCTTGAGCGTTTCAAATTGAAATATCTAAAACAAGAGTATTTAAAACTTATTCATTCAGTCCGGGCTCAGTACACCGCAGTCCGCAGTACAGAAATTGCATGGCACAAGAGCATTTTGCTTTCATGTTATTTGCAAGGTAGTTCGTCAACCCCTTTGCTCCAGGGTGATCTCATAAAAACCAATAACACATACTGTATTGTATTGAATTCTACGCGTCATTGAACAACCATCCAGAAATACAAAGGATAAGAAATAAATCGTCAGCATGACATCGATGCATGTAGGAAGCTATTTACTTTTGTAAGTCCATAAACATAGCTTTCAGACAAGGATGTTGAACCTTGTAAAAGCGTACGCGTTGTAACCATAAAGTTGGAGAAAAATCCAGTTTCTTAACTGTACTTATTTAAGGTTATATTAGTTTAATTCATATTTTTGGTAAGTAAATTAATAAACTTTAGGGGTGAATTGTATTCATAATTTTTCTTCCTGGTATCAATTATTATTAATTAGATTTAGACAGTATGCTTAGTTATACTTATATATTATCCCAATCCCAACAAGTTTTTACTGTCAATTTCGCAATTTATCTAATTTCAGAAATAATATATAAATAATAAGCACAAAATATTGAATTTTCTGTAAAACGCGAATGTTATATCGATGACATTAGGGTACCTGGATAATGGATGTGTTCCGAATCCCACACCACGGATGTGAAATCGTCACTGATTATAATGACCGGATTGTTTTTACCGTAACACGGCATGTCGGCGGTCTCAATTACAATATCAATGACTATATCGGTTGTGCTTCCACCTTTAAATAGACATAGAACCGCGTAAATTGGATCAGGGGGACATTGAGAAGCCGAAAACCGCAATGTGACTGTGTTGGATCATCTAAGGGTTGAAATTCGAGACCCGAAGCCATAGCGCGGTTTGTTGCGAACTTTCCTATGCGTATATAGGGTACAATGATCCATAGGTATTCCTTACATTACACTATTTACACCCATATCAAGTATGTTAACATTACGATTAGTGGATCCTTTAAGACCATATTCTTCATTACCCGACTACGGCGAAGCCAAAAGGAAGGGTAATGATTTTGGCAGTCTAGGTATTTTTAATAAAATATGTGTCAATAGATTCATAGTGATGCCGCGGGTAACATAGGCTATATAATTTTTTTCAAAATATTGTACTTCGAAAATTTAACATCAAATTCTAACATCTAAAAAAATTAAACCGAGATAATCATCACGTGTTTGGTATCAAAAGAAAGGTCTTGGCAAGCACACCACAGTAATGTATATATATTATATAATATATTTGTGGCGTGCTTGCACAAATATGTCAAATAATACACGTTTAAAATGTAAGACTATAAATATATAATTTTATAGTATACATATTATTTTACCGTCATAAAATATATTTTATTTCATATATATTATAATATTATTAACGTTCTTAAAATCTATAAAAATTATTTTTTTGTTTAAAAATCATATTTTCCCTTTTTAGTCATATTTGTTTTATTATAAAAACATTTTAAGAACGTTTAAAATAAACGATCGAATGTATAATTGAATACACGCCAAGCTTCCATTAAGTATTGTGTATAGAATGACGATGATGATTACTGTAAGTTACGTAGTGGGCAGTGGCATATGCTTGCAGTTCTTTAAACAATGTCGAAATTTCCAAACGCGTATCTTTAAAGACTGAGGAGTTCTGTTCTGTTCAGTGCTTTTGGATCAAGGGTATATATACCTTGGTGTAAAATAAACGATCGGATTAATTATACTCTCTCTTATAGTTATTGCTTCAATAATATCTTCATCATTAACAGCCTCCGTGGTCCAGTGTTTTAGAGCTTGGCTCTCGACTCCGGAGGTCGTCGGTTCGATTCCCACGTTGGAAAAACAAAAAATGCTGTTTCCAAATTTGGTTAGGATGATGCAGGCTGATTACCTGATTGTCTGACAAGAAAGATGATCCATGCGTCGGATGGTCTTGCGCCTGATCTCCCGCCAGTCGTGTAGGTTATTTGGGTTACGAGAGTAAAGGAAGAGAGAGTGCTCTTGTGCACTGCACATACACTTGGCCGCTATAAAATAACTCCTGCGTATTCATGGGGAAATGCTTTACGCATCCCCGGCGATCTGGGGAGGGCCGCCGGGGTATGTGGGACTCACCGGGTGCGTGGTGAGGGGTCGCACCCGGGGTTACCCACTAAAACCCCATGGTGCTCCTCTCCCCGCTATTGGCGGAGTCGCGGGAAACATGTGATATACAACCGCAACTCCGCCGGCCTGCGTAACTGGCCTGGTTTCAATGAAACCGGACATCGTCACCGAAATCGGCGTGGGGAGCTGAGGCAAGTACGCTTGATGACTTTTGCAAGCGAAAGTCATGACAAAGAAACAAACAAGATAGTTTAGAGTTTCGTTGCAATTGAGTAAAGGACGAGTTGAAGGATTATTTCAGATAGTTTTGTGGATGTAAGCTACCTTTGAAAAAGGAAATGATATAAATAGTTGTGAGACGGAAAACACAAGATTTATTATCGCAACATAGGAACTATGAGAGAGAAATAAGAGTAAAATTCCAGTTGGCTATAATTCAGCAGCATTCATTATAAGCAGTTCTATCGGATTGAGGTCCGGGCTGGCTGGAAGTGCTGGCCAATCCATGGAACGAATCTCAACCTGAGTAAAGTATTGCTCAACTTGTCTCGCTGCGTGCGGACGAGCATTATCCTGCATCAGAATGAAGTTTTCGCCTATAAATCCGCTAAAAGGTACCACATGAGGGTCGATGTCGACGGGTGATGTTAAACCACGGTTACCACGGCCATGTGTGTGCGTCAATAAACACAAGTTCTGTTCGAGCATCCATCGTATCGTTCGAGCACTAACTGCTACGTCACGTACCATTTTTAATGCTTATAGACGTTAAAAATTTCGCAAGGAAGTTGTCACAATAAACCTGTCGTCACTAGACGTTGTCACCCGAGTTCTGCCGGTTCCACGTCTTCTTTTGAATGAAGCTGTCTCCATAAACCTTCTATAAACTCGGGAAAGCGTAGACTGGTTTACATTTAAATCTGCAGCAATTGTTCGTTGGTCTAGGCCTTGCTGCACTAGAGCAACAAATTGTGCGGCTTTTTCGGACGATACGTGAGAGACGATATTCGTGAGAGAAAAACATTTTTAAAATGAAAACAGACTAGCAATTAAACAATTAGTAACGATAAT
The DNA here is from genome assembly GCA_037179445.1 of Phengaris alcon alcon. Lineage (NCBI taxonomy): Eukaryota > Metazoa > Arthropoda > Insecta > Lepidoptera > Lycaenidae > Phengaris > Phengaris alcon. The sequence goes on along the minus strand of JAYRCH010000214.1, from coordinate 216,137 downwards.
TCAACATGTAACAAAACAAAAAAATAACTCAATCACAACATTAACGTAACAACGAGTTAATCTTTAGTAAATTTTGAAGATTTCTTCTATAGAATATTTTCTTTCTTTTGTGACAGTACCATATTTAAATTTGAATTTCTTTTTGTGTTTATAAACCAGCCTTTATTTTCCAATAGCAATAAATGTAAAAAGTTTGCATATTTCGTAATAAAATTTGATTGAATGTGTTCTTGCACTATGATGCAGTTTATGTGTCCGCCAGTATATATTTTTTGTATGTTCAACGATAATTCCACCGCCTGTGGACCGATTGTCAAAATTCATTTCTGGATTTCTATCTGAATTATTTTATTGTTTCGGCCTTTTTAGTACCCTTTTTATAACGTAGTCGTGTTATAGATTTTTTTAACATTTTATCAGTCTCTTCGTGTGCAGAAAAAATAATGAAATAAATACATATATAAATACATACATTCAGCGAAAGGTTCTAGGAAAAAAAATCCCTGCCCGAACTCCAGACATTTAACTGTGTTGGCTTTAATACTTGCCAAGTTTAACTTAGTAGTTAGTGCTTTTGTGTCAGCAGGCGACGAAATATTTAAAACTTTTCTAATATTATCATTTTAATTCCAACTTTGTCTGTCCAACTCTGGCAACGTACAACTTTATAAATTTTTATTACTGCTGAAGAGGCAATGGCAAAAACTCTTAAATTTTGCGACAAAGGTGTTGATTTTCCTATAACCAAAGTAAATAATAACAAAAAACTATGTACTCATTAAAACGGTTTATTTCGCAAGCCGCTGAGCCCAATTCGAAAGCGAGCGGTCTTGACAAATCCTCCAGCAATTTATCTTCAAAACTAATCGTTTTGCTCCCTTATTTGGCAATTACTGTTTTAAAAGACTACATGGTGTACATACATTTATGTTACAAAGCATGTTAAAATGCGGTTATTATTGCAACATTCGCTTTTAATATTTTATTATATTAGCACCGAACGCGTTTTAATGTTTTTAATATTCTCTGATTATTATCTGATATCCTTAATTACAATAGAACAGTCACATTTTAGTTAAAATACAGCAGAACGTACTATAATGAATAGTCAATAGCCTAAAACGCACGAAGATTATATATTATAATGCGTGGCATACGAATAACGACACGAGTCTGCCAAATGCCACGGCGCGGCGCGGCGCAGCACAGCCGAGTTTATAGCATTACGGTACTGCTGGATCGATAGTGTACAGATGAAAACGAAATACTGCAGTCGTAAGGATGTTTTACTGATATTTACTAGGTTTAGGTGTCTGAGATATTTACAGCCCCGAGTCCGATAGTTTTTGTTCTTCAGAACACTTTACTTTCTCCATTTTGCTATTAATTACCATAATTTGAGAAAAAGGATTACCTCATAGATGACTTAATGGGTTTTAGTTTTAGGTTCTAGTCAGCAGCAGTGACATACGTAGGACATAGCTTTGCTATATATTCTGATTTCTGAGTAAAGACACTTCTTGTAAATTCCTTTTCAACGTGCCCTTTGGGAAATGTTGGACCCTTCACAGAGGAGAATGTGGTCCGCAAGAAATTCTGTTTCGTATATCTGTATATTTAGAATTATGGGATAGTAAATGAGGTTCATCACTTTCTTTTATGGGTACTTCCATCTAAAAACCGTAACAGGTGGATCGCATTTACATTTCATTATATGTATTATATTTTCTAGTCTTTTGTTTATGAATTATGAGGCAATCTCCTCAAGATGGCTGCTTCGAATACAATCAATAATAAAAAAGTTAAACTCCACTGGGCGAGGCGTTTCGAGTTGCGACGTTGTGTTTTATATAAGTAACAAATTTAATCAAAACAGAAATTTGGCAACCTACCGACTAGTGACTACCCTCCGCAGAATATATTTGCAAATCAGTGTTTTATAATTTAAATACAAAATATATTTTTAATTAAATTTGATTGCAACATTGACTAGTAGTTAAGTATTAATTTTGATATTTTTTTTTAAAAACTAAGTTTTTTTTTTTTCATAGAAACGCATAATGTAAATGTGTAGTCATCAAAAGTATACTCAGAAGTGGGAAGACGAATTGAAATGATAAAAACCAACATTAAGAATCTTTATTCTGATTGTGAGCATAAGGTCGAGACTGTCAAACATCATCTCCCTAATAAATATTAGAGGATAATATCGATAGAAACTTCGAATAAGACATATATTTCCTTGTCCTGTTCCCATCCGTCCCATTGAACACGTTCAGAGGGTGCGTCATGACGATGTATTGTCTTCCAGGCCCTACTACAAAGCGATATGCAATGGTAGAGTAGAATAAGAGCTGCACTTCATTCAGCCTAGATTTAGAGTGGGGTTATTTATAATTTGCATCTACTCAAAAATATTATCATCTCTAGTGAAATTTGCCATCGATTGCGATTGCTCCATCGACAAAAGCCCGGCTATTGAGTTTTGAATCAATGAAAATAATGAAATCCCTAAAATAGCTAAGAGTAAGCCTTGCTGTTTGACAAGGGTTCAGAATACGTAAAAGGCTTACAAAATGCTGTGTAACACTTTGCACAAACAAATACTTGTGAATCGACTTCTTCAATCTATAGCTACCACTCGGGATTAAGAAGCCTGTCCCTTTACTTAGTGGCCCCCATACACGGTCCGGTTTTCCTTCGGTTCGGCCTGAACGGATGCAAAATCGTATCGTCTGTGTGCAATTTCGAGATCGCATATCGCATCAGTCGGCCGTATGGACTGAAGCGATTCGTTCCAGTGTTGCCAATTCTGTTTTTGCGAAACTACTAAACTCGCGTCGTTTTCTACAAAAAACTACTAAAAGAGTACCGATAACTATAAAAAAGCTAGGTACTAAACTTAGGAATCCCTAAAAGTCTTTTTAGGGATTTTGTGTTTACAAATATACATACATTTTCAGGTTTAATATTTAACCGTTAAATTAAAAAACTATAGTAGGAAATATTACATATTATATAGAAATTAAATCGGTAGTTTTAAGCGACTTACGGATGCGTGCTACTATGTGCTATTATTATAAGGTCATTATAGCACATAGAAGCAAGCCATTTTGCATATTATGATTACTGTCTAGCTATTTTCTGCAAAACCACTACTTTTAGAAATTATAATTTAATATAATAATTATAATTCATATTATAAAATACAAAAAGTAGTAAAACTTTGTAAAAAAACTAAGTTGGCAACATTAATTCTGACCTGTACGGATGGACTGAACGGCAATAAAATTGGGACTGATTTTGCATATTATGATTACTGTCTAGCTATTTTCTGCAAAACCACTACTTTTAGAAACTATAATTTAATATAATAATTATAATTCATATTATAAAATACAAAAAGTAGTAAAACTTTGTAAAAAAACTAAGTTGGCAACATTAATTCTGACCTGTACGGATGGACTGAACGGCAATAAAATTGGGACTGAACGGTAATAAAATTCGAGTGTAAAATAAAACCGGTCAAGTGCGAGTCGGCAAGATGAGTTCCGTACAAAACGGAAAAAATTACGTTTGTTGTATGTTAAATTTTTATTTTATTCTGTTTTTAGTATTTGTTGTTATAACGGCAATAGAAATACCTACATCATACATTTGTGAAAATTTTAACTGTCGAGCTATCACGGTATAAGAACGTTAAGATACAGCCTGGCGACAGACGGACGAACAGCAAAGTCTCAGTAATAGGGTCCCGCTTTTACCCTTTGGGTACGGAACCCTAAAAATGGTACGTGGTCATAAGAAAGTTATTAGAGTTTATTGAAGTACTTAATTAAAACTTTAAAGCCACTATGGTTTATAAAATCTAAAGACTATAAAACAAAGAGAAATGATTTCTATAACATATTACTGGAAAATGTACGACACAATAATTCGGTTTCGTCGATAGCGTGATTACAATTGCAGCAAAATACAATTAATAAATAAAATAATATCCTAAACTGACCAAGAGCATGTCACGACATGTCTAAGGAGGGTTCCGTAACTATCAACACGCAATAGGTTTTCATTGAATTACTACAAAAGTTATTGTCATAAAGTTATTACAGAAGCTAGGAGAGCGGCGGACAGACAGACAGACAGACGGACGGGCAGAGTGAAATTATAAGGGTTCCTTAAGTATTACGGAACCCTAAAAACACGACCGCAGCTCGCGGCAATTTTCCGTGTATGTGCTCGAATCCGTTCAGGCCGAACCTTAGATTAAAACGCCTAGAAACCGGGTACGCTCATGAAAAGTGAAGTATATCGTACTCAGCCATATCGGCTCAGTTTGTTCGAACGATCGCCGTCAGTTGGCAAGGTCAAGCGCTAGTGCATACATCTCTGACTATTAAAAACATTATGGCGGTTTATGACGTTATTGGGTGTCACAATGCATCGGAAAAGAAATAAAAAGGGTTCGGACATAACATTTCATTATGAAATGTTATGTCCGTCCGTCCGAAATGTTGTGTTATGTATATTTTTACATCTCACGATATTAAGAAAAGCAAATACAATAATCCCAATTTTAAGAGTACACACTTTAAAGTTTTGTTTGTGTGTGTATCGGTATGTAATGATTACGCCTGCAACTATCTGTTGCTTGCTTCACTTTGTACGTTGCGTTTGTTTGAAGACTATCTAGGCGTTATTAATCTAAGGGCCGAACTGACGTCAGTTCGGTCGGATGCGATTTTCTCCGTATATGTGCTCGAATCCGTTCAGGCCGAACTGACGTCAGTTCTAACTGAAACGATCGGCCTCTCGTCTGTGGAGGCCTTTTGCTTGTAATTCGATTACGGCCTTTACGATGACAATTCTGACCATTTTATTTTCTTTTTGCCTCGACTATTTACGCCCAAAATGACGTCCAACGTTTACAAGTTAAAACTCTTACCCCCTTACTAATATAAAGATTTACACAATGGATATTCAATCCATTTCAATCCATTGTGTAAATATTTTTATTAGTAAGGGGGTACATGGCTACTTAACAATATACGAGAACACAACTGGAAGAGTGAATGTTTAAGTACGTCTAATTTTATACGTTTTGAATTTTAAATTTTTAGGCTTATGATAGACAATTATGCCAATTAATAAATTAAAAAAAAACCATTGAGATTGTATGCTATACCGCGATTCATTAACCCCATTAAATATTATGAAATAGCATCAAATAGTACCTAGTAAATAATAATTATACGCAATGACCAAGGGCCAGAAATATTAAAGGGGGTAACAAAATTACTGCTCACCCTTTAAAAATAGCATAATTAGCGCCACATAATTAGCGCTAATACTGCTTCATAAGCGCCACAGTCCAATTTTATCCTATGTATGTGGGATTTAAACGGGAAGGGCTGATAACGAGATTACTGGTGTTTATGATATTTAGATCGTAACACCGGGATACAAAGTTTGTTTAACGGCCAGTGCCGCCGTTGTAAGCGACTTCGCAACTTATCTAATAACCCTCGCTGGGGTTAACGACGCCGAAGCATTTATTACAGCAATCGTTGCGTATTTATCACACATACTTGCAAATTGTAATGCGTAGTCAAGGACACTTTATAGTCCTCTTTGTTTACTGTTACATACTAAAACTGTTATATCTTTGTTGAGGAGATGAGATGATGAGATTAATGGAGCTAAAATTTATAACCATTAACTTTAACCCGCGGCTCCGCACGCGTAAATACTAAATACAGCTTTCCAGGAATACACTGTACTTTTCCTTTTTCGGGATAAAAAGTAGCCTGTGTGTTAGTCCAGAGCCTAAACTACTACTATAGGAACTTTCAACAAAAACCGTTCAGTAGTTTTTTGCGTGAAATAGCCGCGAACATCCACCTACCCATCCATCCATCTTCACAAACTTTCACATATTTTGTAAATAATAGCCCACGCCGGATTCCTATAGAGTAGAAAGACCATAGTATACCACCATTGTATTATTAAATTATTATTATTACAGTACCTGTGTAACCGAGCATCGCTCGGAGTTCTGATAAATTAAAAAAATAAAAACAGACAAAAATATTTATCTGACCGAGATTTGAACCTACAACATTCCGATTTTTTGAACAAAGGAAAAAATGTATACCAAAAATACCAATCGGACTGGCATAATATTGTCGAAATTATTGATACACTAGCTGTTTCCAGCGGCTCCGCCCGCGTATATATACTATCGGCTTTTCCAGGATAAAAAGTAGCCTATGTTTCCATCCTAAACTACTACCATACCAAATTTCATCAAAATCAGTTCAGTAGTTTTTGCGTGAAAGAGTAACAAACATCCATCCATCCTCACAAAGTTTCACATTTATAATATTAGTAAGATTGTTGCACGGCGAAAACAAACAAAGCTTAAAATGCGCAGATTCCCAGGGATCTAGCTAGATCGGTTTTTCTCCACCAAAAACTCACTAAATTTCACATAGGTACCTACTAAATTTCACGGTAACACTTGCAGCCGTTTTCGAGAAACCGATTATTTTTAAGTATACAAGATTATTTTTAAGTACCTATACAATTGTTTTTAAGTATACAAAACAATCAAATCAAAAAAATAATCCATATCGGGTTTTTAAATAACACTCACGGGATTGTCCCTACTTCCTACGTAATGCCTACTACCGGTTCAGGAGCTAACCCGGCGAGCAGAGAAGAACCGGCGCGGCGCGGCGCGGCGCGAGATAGTAGCGTCCTAAATCTTTAAATATTATCTAGGTCCACCAAATTATAATAACCTAATTTATTAAACCTTATTCCTAACGGTCAGTTTTGTTGTTTATTTACGGGTGTATCTAATTCCTTGCTGTACAGTCTATTTAACAAACCAAACAAAGAAGTCTAAAGACCGATATTAAATTAGTAAGAACTAATATTATGGCCTTTATATTCAAAAGCGGAAACCTTGAGTTGTAAGACACATGGCCACGCTTCCCTGTTTACACAAAGACAGGTCTTATAGACGTGAGTTAGCTGAAGCATCCACGCGAAGGTCAGCGGCCGTTGCAATTATAGCATTGGATCCGTCCGTCGACTTCAACTAATCCGGACAACAGACGCTACGCAATACGCAAATGTCGCTATAGCAAAAACTAACAGAGTTATCGAAAAGTTTTGAACCAGAAAGGCCATTATTTCAATGATCACAATTTGTAAACGTTGTTTTTGATTCTAATTCAGCATTTTCATACACAAACACGGCGAGATGAATGCCGGCAAATAGTGCAAAACGATACAAGTTTAATGACCTGCGTTCATTTTGACATACGGTAGGCGTCGCGTCGCCATGAAACTCCGCATGGAAATATCATTTGAATGTTCTCATTCCATTGTTCTGCGTCTGCCTCCAATTACCCAGCGAGCGTCGCGTTACGCAGCAACATTCTGATCATTTCGAAATAACTGAATAAATGGAGATTAAAATACATGAAATTTGATATGGTTTTGGAAGTGTGACTATTGAAATCTTGCAACGGAGACTTCAAGAGTCATCAATTTCGAAAACTTTAAAAATATATAAGTACTTACCTAAGTCCTAACCATGATGAGAAAGTAGCATAGATATATCATATAATATGCAAAAGCAAAGTTTATACCTATGCAGTTTATCATAATATTAGTTTTTTTAACCTTACACTGCGTGACCTTTTGTGATAATTAAAAATATAATAATGGATATTGTTACAATAAGTGACTAAAATGTTTATTACTTTTTATTATATTTAAGTAGCTTTTTCCCGCGGCTTCGCCCGCGTTAAATTGGGTTTTAAACGATATTATCTATATATATATAATTTATAGCCTATTCGTAATTATGATGTACTCATAATATGGGCGCGGGGTTAGTACCTGCATCCAGCGAGTACTGTCGAAACACCTAGTACCAAGAGCTACTAGGAAATTTTTGAATTTCATTTAAGCAAACATGATCTCTATTTATATAGACAAAAATATTTTTAATTTGCGCGAAATCTAAAAGTAATGTTAAAGTAATACTGCTACAAGATCTCATAATACCCCTCCAGGTGTTTGCAGTTTGAGGCAAGCTGAAACCTTGTCCTATTGTACACCTCAACACGAGACTGCAAGTCTGGCGGCCGGTTCGAAGCGGGTCTAAGTCAATATACAAATTTTTGAAAAGTGAATTTTTTAATCCCCAAAAAACATGTTAGAGGCAATTTTAAATTTTGATATAGTGTTAGATGAATATTTAAGGAGTTGGGGAAAACAAGCCAGGTCATTTAGTCGGGGCTTTAATCTTGCCAGACCAGAGTGAAAGTAAATTGGAAAAATTAAAGAAAAAAAATGCTTGTTGAAAGAAAAATACAACTTGGCGGATTTTGGCGCCAAATTGTAAGTAGTTCAAAATTTTTGTTGACCAAACGTTTTGAGTAGGGTATGAAAATAAAGGAAATAAGTTTACAGATTAAATTAACTGATGAGCATCTTAAATCTCTTTTAATAATTGGTACAAGTAAAATTAGTCCACAACTACAAACAGCTATTGTCAGTGGAAAATCTCAATTACATAAATCTCATTAGTATTTCATATGTCATTATGCTAGTTATAAGTTATGTTTTTATTTAAAATGTATAAAATGTTAGTTGGATTCATTTCAATAATTTTTTAGTTATTATATACTGAAGTTAAATTTTCTGCATATTATACATGTCTTTACTCATTACAATTCTGTGTTTCTTTATCCAACTTATCACAAAAACAATAACAATAAGCCTACAACAATGTTATGAGTAGTTAGCCCATGACCATATCAATGTAGATGTCATATTAATAATTATTCAACATAAAATTAGAATACTTCAGTAAACTAAATTTAATTTGCTATAAAAAATATGTTCTTTAAAAGGAGTTTTCAAGTATGCTAGCTCTCCGCGGGCCGGAAAAAATCTGTCCGCGGGCCGGATGTGGCCCTCGGGCCGTAGTTTGGAGACCCCTGATCTAGCCTATTGAATGTAGTGTAAGGAGATACATAGTAATTTAAGAGAGAATCGGGCTCAGAGTCTAGCCTGTAAGGGCAAGTTATTAATGTCCTTGTTTGTCTTTATTATCTGTCGGCTATTGTCCTAATGGAGTCTGCAGAACAGTCATGCTTGTTTTCACGGAATATAAAACTAGCTGTTGCCCGTAACTTCATATTATTATGCTTTAAAAACATATACCTAAGTAATATATTCTATTCACGAGAATTACAAAAAAACCGTGATAGTTTTCTATTTTTTTAATCTATGTTATTTATAGCATATAATATATTCACCCATAAAGCACTACTTGTAATTAAAAAAAAGACATGTACAGAGTACACGTGGCAGAAGTGAAACATAATTCATTATTTAATTAAAATCCAAAAATACTCTCATCGTGCCTGAAGCACAATAATTTCGAAAAATATAAAGTATTTGTTTCACTTCAAAAATTATAAAAGAAAAAGAAATAAAAGAATAAAAAAGCCGTGTGTTGTCGTGGGACACCGGATAGGAACGAAGTTCCTTATTATAAAAATATTAACTTTAAGTTCTATTCGAGGTATAAAGAAAATAATAAAGACTATACATAAAAAACTTACGTTACGGACGATTTTTCTCGGCTAGGGTACCCCTCCGTATCGCCCCATAAGGAACTTCGTGCCAAAAATATTTTGTTTGACCGAGAGTCGAACCCGAGACCAATTGGTCAGTTATAAAAAAAAAGAAATATAAAGATTAAAAATATTTCGTCTGACTGAGAATCGAACCTAAGATCAATAATTGGTCAAAAATTCAAGTGCCTACGTAACAGCGCTACGCGTATCTGACATTACAATCCGAAATTACTCGTATCTTATTTATATTACACGACGAAAGAAAAAACATGAAAAAACAACATGGCGCGTAACTGGGGATTGCAAAATCTGTTTTTTTTTTCAAATATGGATTTTCGGATTTTTTTCGGAAGTTTTATATAATTTTTATTTTTTTTGCATATTTTATAAAACTTGATGTGTAGTAAAATCCGGATTTTTTTTTAATTTTATTTAACGCCGTGAAATCCGGATTTTTCGAATTTTGAAGTATCCGGATTGCAACCCCTACGCGTAACCGAAAATCGTGACTATTTTTCTATAAAATTTCTCTCATACCTCGGATAAAGTAGTGTTTTAATACAATACTTTACAATAATGTCTCTCGTTACCTTGTATTTTGTTTTCTTTAAAAGGTTTATATTTGAGGAGCATCTTTACGAGTAACGGTATTATTCAAGTCATCAGATGTCCACCTACGTAACTTTCTTCACCTATTGTGCCTTGTCTTTGTAATTGGCAATATGACCAGTTCTTGAAAGTGACTGATAGCCAAAATGCAAATGTGGGCTGACAATTTATCGCCCACTATTTGGACCAATTTCCGTTGCTTTGCAATGTTGATTTAGATTTTAGAATAACGATTGTAACAAGCTGTTTCTGCACCCCACACTTTCAGCCCGTAAACTAGTTCAACACAAGAACCGCTTGTGGTCCACGTTTTAAATTATCATTGTATCGGTATTTTTATTCTTCTATTTTAGTCTTTCTATCGGTTTTCCTTAAATAATTATTATTCTCTAGCAATTTTTTCGTTTTTCTCTTCTCTTCTCATAAATAACTATTATTCTTACCAAGAGTATGGAAGGACCAGAGATGTTAAGAATATATGACTTCGGATTTGGATACGGATATAATAATAAAATTGTATCGGTTTCGTTTACAGTTACGGACGATTGTAAGTATAAATTAAAATATATTTCTGCATATCAAATTTATCTCGTCCTTGTGTAGAGAAACTACAGTTGATCCTAGACATCAATCGTCATGCTTCAGCAGACGACCGACCCGTCGCCAACGTTGGCGACCCCGTAACGGGTCTCTAATCTCTATGACGCAGCCACGACTCACGAGATGCAATTGTATTGTACAGTTTCGTCTATCGTCTATGTTTATGACGCAATTGAGTTTTGGAGTTTTTGGACAAATTAATGAGAAGTGTTAATTTTTGAATCGTTTAGTTTTTAGGTTCCACACATTTGAAACAAGCAAACATATTAATCAGATCAATTTGTAGAATCTTATTCCCAAATTCTATCTCTAACATATAAATATTATAAATTAAATCCGCCGCCGCGTCTGTCTATCTGTATGTTCGCGATAATCTCAAAAACTACTGAATGGATTTTCATGCAGTTTTAATATATCGAAAGAGTGGTTCTTTAGGTGTATAATTTGTTGAGGTTTTGTGGTAATTGGTTTAAATATGACGATAATTGTCCAAGGTGTCGGAAAAAATTAAGCCGCCTGGTAGCTTTTATTAGGACTTAGGAGTATAATTTGTTGAGGTTTTGTGGAAATTGGTTTAAATATGACGATAATTATTGTCCAAGGTGTCGGAAAAAATCAAGCCGCCTGGTAGCTTTTATCGAAAATGGCGCCTAATCCGTTAGAAATATAACAAAACAATGTTTGGTGCGATTGTTTCTGTTTTATACGTCTACAAAAAGTCCGCGATAGCATATTATGTCTGTATCTTAAGAATACCTTACACATTCTAAGTTTTTAAAAATGATCACAAATAATGTGGTATTTACAGAAGCTATTTAGATACAATATTAATCCTTAACAAATTAAATAAAAACGTTAGTCATTTTAAGCATTTTATATACATTATAATTGCCCTTTACACCGTATACTTTATATTAATATATTAGGAGATATGTTAAAATTAAAAAAAAATACGGTACCCGACTGCAAAAAAAGACAGATACCTAAGCAACGCACTAAAAAGACCGAAACAAGATTGAGAAATTGACGTTATGTTTGGTAGCAGGTGGGACACATTTGCAAATTATAAATCGTACGAAAATAAATAGGTCCCGGTCCCGCCTGCTACCAAACTTATCGTCAATTATTTCACTTGGCTTTCAGCTCAAGTGTAGTCTGTTTTCTCAATCTTGTTTCGGTCATTTTAGTGCGTTGCTTAGGTATGTCTTTTTTGCAGTCGGGTATTTTTTATTTTTTTAATATTTATTTTATTTTAGATTATTTAGTTTATCCAACACACACTTGGTCGATTTAAAGCACAAATACAACTATTTGAATGCATTGATTATAAATTTAATCAGGAATAATTACAACCATTTTAATTAGTTAAATCATTCAAATTCAAATCGAAATTCATTTCAAATTCGAAAAAAAATTATTCGAATGATTTAACTAATTAAAATGGTTGTAATTATTCCTGATTAAATTTAAATACATGACATAATATGTATATTTTGAAATCTCCTTTTAATTTCCTTTATTTTCATACCCTACTCAAAACGTTTGGTCAACAAAAATTTTGAACTACTTACAATTTGGCGCCAAAATCCGCCAAATTGTAAGTAGTTCAAAATTTTTGTTGACCAAACGTTTTGAGTAGGGTATGAAAATAAAGGAAATTAAAAGGAGATTTCAAAATATACATATTATGTCATGTATTTAAATTTAATCAGGAATAATTACAAATATTTTAATTAGTTAAATCATTCGAATAATTTTTTTTCGAATTTGAAATGAATTTCGATTTGAATTTGAATGATTTAACTAATTAAAATGGTTGTAATTATTCCTGATTAAATTTATAATCAATGCATTCAAATAGTTGTATTTGTGCTTTAAATCGACCAAGTGTGTGTTGGATAAACTAAATAATCTAAAATAAAATAAATATTAAAAAAATAAAAAATACCCGACTGCAAAAAAGACATACCTAAGCAACGCACTAAAATGACCGAAACAAGATTGAGAAAACAGACTACACTTGAGCTGAAAGCCAAGTGAAATAATTGACGATAAGTTTGGTAGCAGGCGGGACCGGGACCTATTTATTTTCGTACGATTTATAATTTGCAAATGTGTCCCACCTGCTACCAAACATAACGTCAATTTCTCAATCTTGTTTCGGTCTTTTTAGTGCGTTGCTTAGGTATCTGTCTTTTTTTGCAGTCGGGTACCGTATTTTTTTTTAATTTTAACATATCTCCTAATATATTAATATAAAGTATACGGTGTAAAGGGCAATTATAATGTATATAAAATGCTTAAAATGACTAACGTTTTTATTTAATTTGTTAAGGATTAATATTGTATCTAAATAGCTTCTGTAAATACCACATTATTTGTGATCATTTTTAAAAACTTAGAATGTGTAAGGTATTCTTAAGATACAGACATAATATGCTATCGCGGACTTTTTGTAGACGTATAAAACAGAAACAATCGCACCAAACATTGTTTTGTTATATTTCTAACGGATTAGGCGCCATTTTCGATAAAAGCTACCAGGCGGCTTGATTTTTTCCGACACCTTGGACAATAATTATCGTCATATTTAAACCAATTTCCACAAAACCTCAACAAATTATACTCCTAAGTCCTAATAAAAGCTACCAGGCGGCTTAATTTTTTCCGACACCTTGGACAATTATCGTCATATTTAAACCAATTACCACAAAACCTCAACAAATTATACACCTAAAGAACCACTCTTTCGATATATTAAAACTGCATGAAAATCCATTCAGTAGTTTTTGAGATTATCGCGAACATACAGATAGACAGACGCGGCGGCGGATTTAATTTATAATATTTATATGTTAGAGATAGAATTTGGGAATAAGATTCTACAAATTGATCTGATTAATATGTTTGCTTGTTTCAAATGTGTGGAACCTAAAAACTAAACGATTCAAAAATTAACACTTCTCATTAATTTGTCCAAAAACTCCAAAACTCAATTGCGTCATAAACATAGACGATAGACGAAACTGTACAATACAATTGCATCTCGTGAGTCGTGGCTGCGTCATAGAGATTAGAGACCCGTTACGGGGTCGCCAACGTTGGCGACGGGTCGGTCGTCTGCTGAAGCATGACGATTGATGTCTAGGATCAACTGTAGTTTCTCTACACAAGGACGAGATAAATTTGATATGCAGAAATATATTTTAATTTATACTTACAATCGTCCGTAACTGTAAACGAAACCGATACAATTTTATTATTATATCCGTATCCAAATCCGAAGTCATATATTCTTAACATCTCTGGTCCTTCCATACTCTTGGTAAGAATAATAGTTATTTATGAGAAGAGAAGAGAAAAACGAAAAAATTGCTAGAGAATAATAATTATTTAAGGAAAACCGATAGAAAGACTAAAATAGAAGAATAAAAATACCGATACAATGATAATTTAAAACGTGGACCACAAGCGGTTCTTGTGTTGAACTAGTTTACGGGCTGAAAGTGTGGGGTGCAGAAACAGCTTGTTACAATCGTTATTCTAAAATCTAAATCAACATTGCAAAGCAACGGAAATTGGTCCAAATAGTGGGCGATAAATTGTCAGCCCACATTTGCATTTTGGCTATCAGTCACTTTCAAGAACTGGTCATATTGCCAATTACAAAGACAAGGCACAATAGGTGAAGAAAGTTACGTAGGTGGACATCTGATGACTTGAATAATACCGTTACTCGTAAAGATGCTCCTCAAATATAAACCTTTTAAAGAAAACAAAATACAAGGTAACGAGAGACATTATTGTAAAGTATTGTATTAAAACACTACTTTATCCGAGGTATGAGAGAAATTTTATAGAAAAATAGTCACGATTTTCGGTTACGCGTAGGGGTTGCAATCCGGATACTTCAAAATTCGAAAAATCCGGATTTCACGGCGTTAAATAAAATTAAAAAAAAATCCGGATTTTACTACACATCAAGTTTTATAAAATATGCAAAAAAAATAAAAATTATATAAAACTTCCGAAAAAAATCCGAAAATCCATATTTGAAAAAAAAAACAGATTTTGCAATCCCCAGTTACGCGCCATGTTGTTTTTTCATGTTTTTTCTTTCGTCGTGTAATATAAATAAGATACGAGTAATTTCGGATTGTAATGTCAGATACGCGTAGCGCTGTTACGTAGGCACTTGAATTTTTGACCAATTATTGATCTTAGGTTCGATTCTCAGTCAGACGAAATATTTTTAATCTTTATATTTCTTTTTTTTTATAACTGACCAATTGGTCTCGGGTTCGACTCTCGGTCAAACAAAATATTTTTGGCACGAAGTTCCTTATGGGGCGATACGGAGGGGTACCCTAGCCGAGAAAAATCGTCCGTAACGTAAGTTTTTTATGTATAGTCTTTATTATTTTCTTTATACCTCGAATAGAACTTAAAGTTAATATTTTTATAATAAGGAACTTCGTTCCTATCCGGTGTCCCACGACAACACACGGCTTTTTTATTCTTTTATTTCTTTTTCTTTTATAATTTTTGAAGTGAAACAAATACTTTATATTTTTCGAAATTATTGTGCTTCAGGCACGATGAGAGTATTTTTGGATTTTAATTAAATAATGAATTATGTTTCACTTCTGCCACGTGTACTCTGTACATGTCTTTTTTTTAATTACAAGTAGTGCTTTATGGGTGAATATATTATATGCTATAAATAACATAGATTAAAAAAATAGAAAACTATCACGGTTTTTTTGTAATTCTCGTGAATAGAATATATTACTTAGGTATATGTTTTTAAAGCATAATAATATGAAGTTACGGGCAACAGCTAGTTTTATATTCCGTGAAAACAAGCATGACTGTTCTGCAGACTCCATTAGGACAATAGCCGACAGATAATAAAGACAAACAAGGACATTAATAACTTGCCCTTACAGGCTAGACTCTGAGCCCGATTCTCTCTTAAATTACTATGTATCTCCTTACACTACATTCAATAGGCTAGATCAGGGGTCTCCAAACTACGGCCCGAGGGCCACATCCGGCCCGCGGACAGATTTTTTCCGGCCCGCGGAGAGCTAGCATACTTGAAAACTCCTTTTAAAGAACATATTTTTTATAGCAAATTAAATTTAGTTTACTGAAGTATTCTAATTTTATGTTGAATAATTATTAATATGACATCTACATTGATATGGTCATGGGCTAACTACTCATAACATTGTTGTAGGCTTATTGTTATTGTTTTTGTGATAAGTTGGATAAAGAAACACAGAATTGTAATGAGTAAAGACATGTATAATATGCAGAAAATTTAACTTCAGTATATAATAACTAAAAAATTATTGAAATGAATCCAACTAACATTTTATACATTTTAAATAAAAACATAACTTATAACTAGCATAATGACATATGAAATACTAATGAGATTTATGTAATTGAGATTTTCCACTGACAATAGCTGTTTGTAGTTGTGGACTAATTTTACTTGTACCAATTATTAAAAGAGATTTAAGATGCTCATCAGTTAATTTAATCTGTAAACATTTTTTGTGTACTTCATTTTGGAGAAGGTCTTCTCACACAAATAAGTAGTACCAAAAACAGAAAACAGCCCACGAGCAAATTTATGCATATTATCAAATTGTGTCAGTGGAAGACCCTTATAAAATTCCAACAAAGATGAGTTTTGATATTTGTTCTTAATTATATCACTGCACTGTAGATCAATCATTTCCATTTGAAGTTCCGGGGCTAGGGTTTCAATGTCAGTATCAAAAGGATTCTGAAAAATCTTAATTTGATTCGCAATGGCATCAAAGTCCGAGAAACGAGTATCAAAATTTATTTTCAAAGCACTCGAAAGTTTCGATTGCAAAATCGATAGGAAACTCAGTCTCAGTGGTGTGGCTAAATATTTCACATGTTTTAAAATGTGAAAAACATTTACTTCGTAGTTGTGATTGAAACAGTATCAATTTCTTCCGGAATGATTTGATATTAGTGTATAAATCAGGAATATGCTGGTTTTCTCCTTGCAATCTCAAATTCAGTTCGTTCACATGTTTTGTCAAATCAACATAGAATGCTAACTTCCACAGCCATGCGTTGTTTTGTAATTCAGTAAGAGGGCGATGCTTTTCATAAAAAAAAATTCGATCACTGCTCGAAGTTCAAAAAAGCGCTGAAGGACTTTCCCACAACTAAGCCAACGTACGGTAGTATGATAAGGTAAGTCATTTTCTCCAATCTCTTCAATAAATTGTCGGAATTGTCGGTGATTCAGCCCAAAAGATCTGATAAAATTAACAGTTGATATGACTGGTTTCAGAACTTCATACATATCCAAACATTTTCCGCTCAAAGACTGTTGATGAATGATACAATGTAAGACTAATGGTTTTGAACCACCGTCATTTACTACAAGCCTTTGACATAAGAGCGACCACTCCTTTATCTTTCCCACTCATGTTTTTGCCTCCATCATTTCAAGTTTTTCCATCGAAGGTTCTTTTGATTAATGGCAGTTTCAACTCCTTTAAAAATATCGGTACCAGTAGTTGTGCCATGAATACTATCCATATCAAGAAGTTCTTCATGCACTTCATATCTTTTACCTACTCCTCGAATATAAATCAACACCTGAGCAGTATCTGACACATCCGTTGACTCATCCAAGGCCAAAGAAAACCACTCAACATGTCCATTTTTGTCGAACAGTTGAGAGGATATTTTTCAGCGATGTTTTCTACCCTTCGAGCCACAGTGTTTGCTGACATACTGACAGTGTTTGCTGACATACTGACAGTATTTAATAAATTTACCTTTTCAGGGCACATTTCTTCGGTTACTGCAATTATGCATTCTTTGATCATTTCTCCATCGGTGAATGGTTTTCCACGTTTTGCAATTTCAAGAGCCACACGAAAGCTGGCACGAGTTGCAGCCTCTTGTTCAGTTTTGAGTTTTGTAAATGAAGATTGCTGCGATTTCAATCCGCGCTTCATAGCTTCGAATTTTTCTGTCCGCAAACTTCCTGTATAGTTTGAGTAATTTTGAAAATGTTTTGTTTCATAATGACGTTTAATGTTATATTCCTTGAGAACGGCTATGCTTTCATTGCAAATCAAACATAGCGCCTTGTTACTGGACTCAATTACGAAATACTGAATGTTCCACTGATCTTTGAATTTTCTGCATTCACTATCAATTTTTCGCTTCTTTTCCATACTACTAAATCACACACAAAAGCAACAATTAAAATCAAAATACTGTTACAAAGATGTCTTAAACTTAAACACGCACAAACAAGTTTTAAGGAGGTACGCACTATTTTATTTCACAGCAGTGTCATAGGAACTGACTTGTGATTGCGCCACTAGCCTTCTTATATATTCCAATTACTGCGATCTAGAAGTGAGTGGAAGACACCAGAACTTTCTCGAACCAACGAGATTATTCTGTACGTGCTATTAGCGCCATCTGTTAGCGATAGAAGGTACTACCTATTTCCGCTTGTGTCCACCAGATGTCGTGTCAAGTTACTCCTCATGGCTCGTACTCTACGACTAATCTAGAAATTACAGATAATGACAGGAAAATTAATAATATGCAGTGTTGCCGTTTTGCGGACTTTAGTCCGATTTGCAGCCTTTTTTAAACGTTGCGTACTTTTTCGGAGTTTTTTTTTTCATCAGTGGACTATTTCACTTTTTACCACCGGCAACAATGTTTTGGCCCTCGGAACTTACTGGAGTAATCAGTATGGCCCTAAGGCTGGAAAGTTTGGAGACCCATGGGCTAGATGACTAAATTTTCTTTATTGCATAAATGCATAGTACTCTTAAATATGAGTAACTTCTCAGAAGAAACAGTATATCAAAAGTCAATATTTTCAAAGGTACAGTGATTTTTTTACAAAATTTCGCAAGTCTCGTGAAACCGCTCCATAATAAAGTCGTACCTAGCTGTGCCGTCACGCCTAGGTTAAAGTGTTTGAAGTATAAGGCCGCAGGAACATATTTGTAAATATCTCCGATATTTGGGCGTTTAAGTTCATACTTACCATAATGAATGTTTTTGTATATGATTTATGTAAACTAATAATGTAGGTATTGTTTACTAATTTAGCAAAAAAAAAATTAAACTTTTTTGTACTTTTTACCCGACTGTCAGGAAGGGTTATGTTTTTCGCGCGTATCTTGTATGTATGTATGTATGTAAATTCCTTTATTACCACGTATCTTCCAAACGGCTGGATGGATTTCGACAATTAAGATATCGTTAGATTTGTCTCAATAACCCAAGTGTCCTTAGATAGCTTTTTTTTAAAAAAATGACAAAATGGCGGATTTTGGCGCCAAATTGTAAGTAGTTCAAATTTTTTTTTTAACCCAACCTTATCGACATTGGTACCAAAAAGGAAATTAAATGGTGATTTTAAAAATATACATGTCATGTATTTAAATTTAATCAGGAATAATTAAAATCATTTTTTAATGAAATCTATCTAAAAAATTTGTATTCAATGGATTCAAATAGTCGTATTTAGCTTTAAATATATAAAAATGTTGGACCCTTTTTATTGCGCATTTTTGTTATACCCGGTATAGTTAATCATATTTTGTATTTACGACGGTCACCAAATCAGTTTTAATCTTTATTCCGCTACTCACTGCTAGATGGCGCTGTATGTCGTTTAAAACGCGCTATCACATGTTCAATCAATATCAATGACCATAGTGTTGCCAAAAGTATGTTTACTTTGAGAAAATAATTCCGCTACTCACTGCTAGACGGCGCTGTATGTTGTTTAAAACGCGCTATCACATGTTCTTTCAATCAATATGTATGACCATAGTGTCGCCTATAGTGTTAACTTTGGGAAAATAAATCGACATGCTAAACTGAATAATATTCTGATCCTAATATAAATTTATTAAAACGTAAAGCAGAAGCCTTTTCTTAGTTACTTTGGAGGAAAGAAAATAAATTGTCAGACTGAATTATAGTGCTGTATACTGAAGTATAAAGACGTTTTATTCTGATATAACACAATAATTATAATTATCATAATATATTGACGTGATAACGTCTTATAAATTGATGGAGTCGGCTGCACGCACGAAAAAACATGACTCATGCGTTACCTCGCTAAATATGACGCATTGCCGTTACCTCAGCTGGCCGCGCCTTAGGTACGTGAGCGGTGGGACGCAGAGGCGGGGGCGCTTGATGTTATTACTCAGTTCGGCGCCGGACTTCGCGGCGGCAACACGCCTACCTAAGGCGCGGCCAATTAGTTCCGCGCGCACTATAAACATGACGTTGTCACGTTCAACTATCGTCAGTAAACCGACTTTACAGACAACCGATTTTTTTTTAAAACTTAAATGCTGAATAAAGCCTTTTCTTGTTTAGTTTGGTTTAATTAAACCCAATTTATCTTTATATCCGACTGCGAAGAAGGGTATTGTTTATTTATTTAATTTTTACTCTTTCAAAGCCACGTCATTGTTGTTGTTGATTTAGTGGATGAGTGGTGGTGGTCATTATTAGGTTACCTTTAAAAATAAAATTCATAGATTGTATTTTAACTACTACTAATTTGCCTCTCTCTTTTGACTAGTTATTAAACGTAACTTATTTATTAACACACTCTAGTTCATAGAAATGTGCCGGACAGAACACTAAAAAGTCTAAAATAAAATAAATAATTAGAAAAATAAAAAACCCGACTGAAAAAAAACCTAATATACCTAAGATACCTAACGCACTAAAAATACTGTATAATAAAATACAAATTATAATATATCGTATGTAAATGGATCCCGCCTGCTAACAAACACCATGACAATTATTTCACTTCACATAATCTTCAACCCATAGTGTAATCTGTTAGACAAAAAATAGAGGTTGAGTTAGGTTTTAGTACTGTGATTTTATAGTCTTGTTTCAGTCTTTTTAGTGTGTTAGGTATCTTAGGTATATTAGGTTTTTTTTGTAGTCGGGTTTTTTATTTTTATATGTAATTAATTACTAAACTACACATAAAATATTATATTTTTTTACATTTACCAAGTAATGCCTCAAAATTTCTGAGTTTATTAATGAAACTAAATATTTTAGATGAAGTATGTTAAAAATTAATTTGATAGTTTTGAATGAATGTAATTTATGAATTTGAAGTTTTACCTTATCCTGTAATGCATTTTAGTCTGCAATAATAAAAGTAAAAAATGCATGCGGAACTCAACAGCAAAAGTAACGGTTTTAATGCGTGCGTCCTTATGTGGAGGACTTTTTTTAAAAAGAACGTTAACGTGGGCGAACATGCGCGTGAGTCACTAACGAAGCGGTTTGTCCTTGCGCAAGTACTGGTACATCGACTCGCGAAACCTAATAACCTCATGAGAATAACGACTTTTTCAACGGCTCTTTCGTTAATTCATTGTACTAGTTAAAAAATCTTCATGCCATTTTAGAGTACATTTTAAATTGATGATTTAACTGATTCTGATTCTGTAACTGTCGAGGTGATTGAGTGGACCACCTAATAGGAGAACTCAGAAGACGAAACGTCTTTAACGCCCGTGCGCATAGAGTATCGACATTAAAGATGAATCGTGCGTGCTCGTGCGCAATCGTCTGTTTTTTTTTGACAATCTGTACTTCCTAGTAAGCTGGAGCACCAATAAAAGAATGTTACTGGCCTTTCATCAATGAATCGGCGACAATGTGAGAACGATGTTACGTCCGGCAATCGAAAGGAGCAGACAAGATCGTGGGGTGTCATGTGTCAACTTCACCAACCTTCAGAAGTTCAGGCTTTTGTGTTTTTGCCACATAAAAGTAAAAAGACGGCACACAAATAAAATCGTCTAATGTTGAAAGTACAGTTTGTAATGATGAATTATACCATCATCATCACTGACCACTATCATCTCCACTGTTATCGCTTAAGGGGTTGCTCGATAGAACTGAAAATTGGTATTCTTTGAAACCTTTTTTCTGTCATGGACATATCTAAAAATCGCAAAAAAATATTTGAACATGTGCATTTTATTTAGCCGAAAATGTCTTTTTTATAAATTGAAATTTTTATTCAAATATTGATTAAAAAATATGCTAAGTCCCCCCTTTTTTTTGTATTCAAAACCATTTTTCCCCTTCTTCTATCAGTCACACAAGTGTTAAAATTTCATAGGTATTTCAACGTTTTAAGTAATACAAGACTCATGCAACTCAAGACAGCAAACAAAAACAAAACAATGGTTAATTATTTGTAATTTATAGGTTATGTGTATGTAATTTAGTATTTTTTTTTCTCTTCTCTTTTAGCAACTTGGCACAAAGGATGCGTATGTTGTGCCACAGACAAATTTAGTAATATTGTCATTTTGTTATGTAATGTTTACAGCGTTCTTCTACTTCTTAAGGTAGCGGTTTCTGTCAATTCTTTAATGTAAATTTTATAATATTTAAAAATGTATACGACTAAAGGACTTTGTATCCATTGTCATGAATAAATAAATTAAAAAAAAAAACAATATTGGCAATAACCCTGCCTCCCCCCGATATTGTCGGCGTATTTCAGAATTTCCGGAAATTTCTCAATAATATTGTACAATACGGCAAAATGGGCACACATGGAATATTATTGTCAATATGAGCATCATTGCCAATAATATTGTGTGTGCAGTTAGCCCTTAGGTCGGTACAGTTTACAGTAGGTACTAAAAACAAGTACTTTCAGGGAGCATTCGATTTTCCCTTATTCTTTTTAGATTTATTATCTTCAGTAGATTGCAATTTGCCTTAATAATTAAGACCTATTGCAAAAACCATACCATATAATAGCTTTTGTGTCGAGAGTTGGAAACAAACTTTATACATGAGAAAATCACACATAAGCCACATCACCAATTTTTTTTTTTGGTTTAAATAGGTTTAAAAGTAGGTATATTAAAAATAAAATAAAGAGGCTACATATTAATAGGAATCATGGGTCATTTGCATATAACATGTCTAACCATACCTCTATTATAATAAATAAGTAGGTAAGTAGGTATGTTGTACCTATGTACTCACTTGATTTTTTAGTTCATAAGAAAATTTTAATCAATAATCAAATACTTAACTTCTTACAAATAAAAAATCTATGGAATACCACTATGTACCAAAGAAAATACTACATTAGTATGAAAATTTATCTTTAAATTAATTTTATTTGTTTACTCAATTACTCAGATATAAAACTAATCCTACTAATATTATAAATGTGAAAGTTTGTGAGGAAGGAAGGATGGATGGATGTTTGTTTTTCTTTCACGCAAAAACTACTGAACAGAGGTTCAGGCTCTGGATTAATACATAGTCTACTTTTTATCCCAGAGTTAAAGTACGTAGTAAAAGTAGTGTTCCCGAGTGATATTTACTTGGGCTGAGCTGCGGGCAACAGCTAGTACTATTTCTTTTATTTCAACTAAATTAATTAATTATAGTAAAGAATGCAAGAGTATATTATGTACAGATAGTAAAGTTTTAGAACTTACATTTGGTTTCAACTTCCATGGCTGCCTCAAAAAATTCCAAACAAAGAACTGTTTATAAGCTGGAGCCTGCAGGTAGCTTGGCTGGGTCACGAACTTATGGCAAGGAAACGACGTCCGATGAGCTTGAAAGCCAAATAAAATCTAGCAGCTTATTCAGATTGTTCTTATTTATATGCTTAATCAAAATACACCGTTGAACAGTTACAAATTGAATTTAAACAGAATATGGTAGCAGGAAATCAAGTCGGTAAAACAACGAAAACTGTTTTGTTGTATTTGAAACTTGAAAAAACTTCATTGGCACCGTTTGACATAACGGCTTAAAACCTCATCGCTATTGGTCGAATTCAAATCTACCGCCTTTTCGTATCATGTGTATCGTTTGCACAGACTTATCGATCGGTGATCTAAAAAATAATAATTTCATAAAAATGACATGTTTGCTATAAATGACTATGAAAAATAAAAAAAAAATATATCTTATTTTGAAATTATCAATGGAAATAATATTTTACTTCCTGCAGGCTGCAATAAAGTATAGTTTAACTGAAAAGTGGTTTTCAGCGCCATCTATTGTACAAAGAAAACAATTGTTTTAAATTTATTTCTTTAGTAGTTTCATAGATGGCGCTATAATATTTTTAATAAAAAAATATATATTCGCCGTTGGCTCCATAGTTAATACAGTATATATATATATATATATATATATATAGAGGTTCGCTCGGTGGAAACTTATAGATAAATAAATTAAAGTAAAGGTCATGGGTTTCTTTTAGTAACATTTATACCTTTCAAATTTTAATAAAGATTTGCTACCATTTAAATACAAAATTATATTAATATATTATTATTACAGGGCCCCGGACATAGCCCTAGTCTCTATAGATGGAGATACTTATGTTTTCACTAATAATTATTTAGTAATTATTGGTTTTCCTGCACCGTAACATATTTAGCAGTGAAATAAAAACCAACATAATTAAAAGTTATTTAATATATTAACAACAAATATCATTACAAAATTTAATTCAATATGGTAAATAACTTTTGAATTATTTACGCCTTGGGTAAATTTGAAGAAAATTATATTTTCTTTTAGAAAGTGTGTTAAAATTCTGGACAGAAGTTACAAATTTCAATAAGGTGTATGTAGTGTATCAGTAAAATAAAGAAAATTTTGTATTTCAAAAGTTTAAAGACGTCACAACTTCAAACTTTCTATCTCAATATTTCAAACATTTCTATCTCAATATTTCTATGATCAGATTAGTTTACAATAAGCTAAGAAAAATATATTTAAATTGTATTATATACACAAATGCAGTAGGTAAATAAGCATATACTACGCACTACATAGACATTATAGGTGTAAATATCATAGCAAAGCTAAAGCTACGTAGCAACATCATAGCTACATACATAATGATTATCAACCTATTATATATATATATTGCTATGAATTATTAAATATACTTCTTGGCCGCATTTAAGTTTCGTTGATCAGGTTCACAAAAAATGCTAACAACACAATCATAAACCTATTTTCCAATTCTGAACTAAATAAAATATAATTAATTTAAATTATAACACCCAATATTATAATTTAAATTTTGTTTTTCATATAAAACAACAATTGTTACATGAAGTTCAATAAATAAAAAAATAATACATGAAAATGACGTTAAGCCTCACTTGTAAGTTAAAATTATATATAAAATATTATGTACCTAACTCAATTGTGAATACTTTTAATTTTTATTCCCTTGACTGTGAAATTGATAAATTTGTAAGGTGTTCTCTTTGTATATAGCATAAATATTATGCATAAATATTCCTACATTGTAATTTGTAAAAGAAAATTATTTATCAAATAACATTGTATAAAAAAGAAATAATTAGTACTTAGATAATTACTAAGATTCAGTTTCATTGACTCTCTTTCTAATATGGAATCTTCAATAAATATAATGCTAACTTAAAATGACGAATAATGGTCACTTGTGAATAAATTAGTCTACATCAGAGTTCAGACACACTAGAATAACAGTTAGTAAAACTATCTGTTCATAAATATTACATAGTACATGAGTATTAAATGGTTTTCTAAACATGGGTAATGGCATGATAAAATTATCTAGAAAAAATTAAGTCACTATGGTCATTAACTAGGAAGTGATACACAAACTGTGCCTTCTTCTTATCTATCACTTGCTTGTTTATTCGAGACTGGGGCACTTGAACTGTGTTAGGATTGTCTCTAAGGAAAATTGCACCAAACAGTGTAGACAATGTTTTGGAATCCAGTCCATTTTCGGCACTGTGTTGCAAAGCTTCCTGTAAAAATTCACATAAGTAGAGAAATACATTTTTCCCAAATTCTGGCAACTCCATTATTATTTGTTTACATTGTAGATAATTGGTGGAGGCCCGCAGGCACACCTCCTGCAGGTTATATGGAATGATCGGATCTGAGGTACTCTCTAATAGAAGCAACAATGCTTCGGCGACTGAGTGGATGCTACCTGGAATAGGATCTATGGAGCCACTGTCCAACCAGTCTCTGATCTGCAACACCTCGGCGTGTAATCCAGGTTGCTCAAAAAGATTGGGCTCCTTCAAACCATGTAGATAAATATGATCAACTAAAAACCATATCTCCTTTGGAATTGAATAGGTCGATTGATTAGACACACATTGGTCCCTTTTGTTTTCGAGTTCGATTAGTTTTCCTAGTGGTACTTCGCGTATTGGCATGTTGAGGTTAACCAGGACTTCGATGGAGCAGCCGAAACAGCTCCGCTGGTATGTGCCATTGACGGTTATAAATATGTCTTTACCTCCATACAAGTGCAGGACTAAAATATCATACAGCTTGTCAGTTCCAGCGTTCATTTTACATGCTGACATTTTGTTTATGAGAACTTTAAGTTGTATCTCACAAGATTCATCAGCACTGATGCACTTCTTGTACGGTTCTACTATCAGCCATTCTTTACAAAAACTAGCTTCATCTAATTTCTTGATGAATTCAAACTCAACTGGCAACTTGCCTGTGTTAGTTATTGTGATGGTTCTCACTTGAAGCTCCAGATACTTCACTGTACCAAAATCAACATCGGTAATGTCTACATTAACCTGGGGTATCATTTCATTCTCCAATTTATCAAGTTGTTTAATGACCTCCTCGTATATCTTTCTATACTTTTCATCATCAACAATTTTAATTTCAGACTTAAATAGTGCCGATACAGGCTTGTGATCACTAATGTTTAGTGTGGGATGACTTCTATATGCTAATTGTGAGATTTTGCTTCCTTTATAGAAAATTCTGTCGCACCAGGCTGGTGCACGGTGCTTTTCACTAGAATCCCAGTTGTCTGTGCCAGGATCATACTTGTAGGTGGGTTTAAAGTTGATGGTACCCTCAATGTAGCCAGCAAACACAGCACCGAGTTTGTGCTGCTGCTTCAACTGATCAAACTCAATCACAGGTGCAAAGTTGTTGTCATCTACTAGTTTCTTTACTTTCAGGGGATCTAGTTCTGTTATTCTGTAATTGAGATCCCCCAACCAATACACATGGTCATGGTCTTTGATAGCTTTAGGCAGTTGGTTGGGTTGCACAAACCTCACTCTGTTACAGATGTCTCTGAAGTCTTGATTCCTCCTCTCATACTCCTCCACGTGGGCAGCTAGATGAGAGTTAACAATACAAATGCTTGTGTTGTGCAAATCAAACCTTACAGAGACACCACCCTTGTTTCCCATTTTGCCCATTATTCCTGTACCGACGGTATCACAGACTATGTTACGGACATATGGAAAGTGTTCCTTTTTTATGAGAACAATCAATAACATTCCTACGAGCCTAACTTTTTCCACCTTCAGGTACTTAACTCTGTTGTCCACGTTAGCACACACAGCGGAATACCATTCATCTTCACGGAAAGTTAGGTCAAAGAGAAATGTTTCCTTTGATAAGTCTAATTCTTGAAAACCTACAGCATATATATCAGGTGGATCTTTATCAATCCTCAACCAGTCTTTGAGTGATATAACAGGTGACTTATCGTTGACATTCCAGGTCCCGCAAAATATGGTGAAGTTTTCAGTGTATGTGTATTCCAATTCTTTATCACACATTTTACGTTTAATCAAACTTTCCCTAATGGCCACAGGGGCCGAGCCCTGGGGCACGGCCGAGCGCGGCATCACGAAGCTCTGAGCTATGATGTCGTCGTCGTTTGTACTGTTGTATTTTTTTAGCCAAGTAAATTCTTGTTGTATTTGTACCTTGTTCACGGACTCTATTCCCCGAAACAACTCATCGACAAAGTTATCGACTCTTGGAGTCATTTGAATTTCAAACTTGAATTTGCTACCCTGCGACTGTAAGTTTAAATAAAGAATACTTTCCGAGTCAGATGGCTTATTATCAATTTCGCATTTGAAGCTGTTGTCAATTGGTAAAACAATTTCTATAGATAAATCTGTAAACGACTTCGGAGGGTAGCATGAAGTAAATAAACAAAAAACAGCTTTTTCGTCCCCATAATCGACAATTGCTAGGAGTCTGTCTTTTTTTACCCATTCTGGATGAAACACTTTTGCGTCACATAGGAATGCGGTTACTTCCTCACTAGGCAGAAATTTTTCCTGCACGATTGATTTTATTTCCTCATGATTCATCCTGATCGTCTTGAATAAAATATAAAAATCTACAATTTCATGGTAAAACACTGTGCTGAATTTGTTGATTTTGGCAGAATTTGGCAGTTGACATTGACGTTCAGCTATTTTTTTCATTTATGTCAAGATATAGCGGTAAAGCATGGAGAATAGAGGTAAGGAGTACCATCTCTCTAAGGCAGGAAAGCTAAAAAGTGTCCGACAAAAGTAATTAAATAATAGGTCCAAAACTGGCCATAATGGCGCTAGAGTGGCAAGGGTGTGTGCTATGAAGTTAGAATTTTTGATGACTATGACTAGTTTTTAGTAGTTAATTCACTAAATCATGAATATTCTAATTACTCGTAAAGTAGAAAATATTTTTATATATAAAACCGATTAAGAACCCAAGATTTAATTATCCGTTTAAATTTTGCCGCTTTACACCCTTGCGTCTGCAGCGCCACCTATTTAACGCTATTTTACGGACACTTTTCATGTATGGAGATGGTACTCCTTACCTCTATTCTCCATGCGATAAAGTCAAAATTGGTATTCATTTATTTTCTTTCAAAATTAGTATTCATAAACACTTTAAGGGCTCAGTTGCAGAAGTCCCTAAGTCCAAAAACTGAGCTTGTCAATAGAGCACAATAAAACAAAAAAAAACACTGAAATATTTCTATTTAGGTTAGAGTAGAAAATTAAACTTCACAGTGCTAGGAAATAATCAACATTTTATTTATTATAAAAATATAAAATAATATTATTACAATTCTCAATAAAATCAACTTTTAAAGAATTGGACTTAGGTCCCAATTATTGGACTTAGCCCCTTTTTACTCTTATTCTAAGGATAAAATAATATTATTACAATTCTCAATAAAATCAACTTTTAAAGAATTGGACTTAGGCCCCAATTATTGGACTTAGCCCCTTTTTACTCTTATTCTAAGGACTTTAATTAGGTAGGCACTTTAATTAAATGTTTATTGGACTTAATTTTGCTAATAAAATATTGTGGACTTTAGGACTTCAGCACTAATAATAATTTTAATTAAAATAATAATATATTTTTTTCTGAGATCATATAATACTTTCTGGGATAGTTTTCATCAACTTATAAGTCCCCTAAACTTCTTCTTGGTATATTATTTTATTTTCTTTATAAAATATTTTTCATCAATACACATAAGTGAGCAAAATACAAAACATTTTACATATTACTTTTGTTGGACTTAATAACTAAACATTATATTGTGGACTTTAGAACTTTAGCACTAAATTAAAATTATATTAAATTTAATTAAAAAAAAGAATAATAAAAAATTAAAAATACCTATATATTAATAAAATGTAAAAATGAACACTGTGAAGTTCAAATATTTTAGAGGTTATGTTATATTTTTTTAATGTTGCCAGCACACTTATGGTTTTTATCGTACAAATCGGTTGGACTTAGGATCTTTTTAAATGAGATCTCTAAGTGACTTCTTAACCAAACAAAATGTATCCGACTGAAGGACTTTGTATCCATGGTCATGAATAAATTAAAAAAAAAAATCTTAACCAAAATTGTTAGGACGTAGTGACTTATTATGCTCCAAGTGACTTTTTTACTCTAAAATAAAAAAAAAAATGTCGTCTTTTTGTTGCGACCTATGTACCTACTTGTTAACAAAATTTAAAAAATATTAATATATGATCTTTGACATGCTCTACACGTTAGTTTTATCAGATAAAAAACCTTAAAAATTACCGTTTCGGGAACCAGCCCGGCGATAAGAACCGGCGTAAGAAACTCGCACGGGGCTATCTTTTAGCAGAAAGATGGAAAATTGATATTTCCATTTTTTTGTATATTTTTACAATATGAAAACTTAGTCTATATAATATTAACAAAAGTGAGATACATATAGTACATAGGTTTGCAGGTGTCCATAATTATTCCCATAGTGTGCGATCGTAAGTAAAATCATTGACCCTATAAGCCGTTTGTGTGCAAGCTTTTGCACACAAACGTTCGTTCTTAACTACATTTTTGGATTTATTAATGCAAAGATTTTGAATGTTTTCTGGGATTCTATTGTATAGGGCATAGGCGTATACATTGACCTTTAAAGGACCTTATAATAATTTATATGGCGTTACGGCTAAAGTTAAAACCATTTGCCTGTGTCAAGTTAAAAAGGCGGGAAATAAAATTCTCGGATAAGTTTTCAACACCGTATTTCTAAATCATCAAGTCAAAGTCCAAATAAATAGTCAGTGCAGTCAATGAGTCAAGTCAGTCGATTCAGTAAAGTGGTACAAGCTTTACTTCAAGTTCCTAGGGAGTTTTGAAGGGAACACAAAATAGCATGCTTTATGAAGTTGTACCACTTGCCTACACTTGTGCACGTTAACGAATATTTAATGGTTAATATTCTACGAATATTAATAATTAAGAACCGAAATAACACAAATTTAAGAAGGATAAACAACAACGTCACACATTGAATTCCCCGGCAAAAACGGAAACACTCCCCATTTACCTATTATTTTTTATTTAGTCCAGCACCATGCAAACACTCGTCTTTTTGTCTATTTCCGGGCTCCGGCTACCTACCTCCTTCCACGTACGGCAAATCCGCGAGTATCAAAGAAGTCGAAAAAATACTAGTTTAGGCTGGGACTATATGCTCCGGAATCCGGGAGGCCGTAGAAAATTCAGTGCATTGAAAATATAACTCTGCGCTAATTTATGGAATTGGAATTAAAAAATTAAAAAATTCTTAATAAAATATAATTTAAAACTCTAATACTATAGAGTTGAAAATCGAACACACGGGTGTCGAGTCAATGTCATATATGACAGCTTAACATTCGAAACTTCCATTTTCAACTATTGTATTAGCGCAGAGTTCTATTTTCAGTGCTCTAAATTTTCACCGGCGTTCTGGATTCCGGAGCATATGGTCCCAGCCTTATGGATTGAATTTGCAAACGAATCAAATTTTACGGTTATGATAAAAATATAGGTAATGCGTTCGCATTACCTATATTTTTATCATAACCGCGGTTTATTTTCATTTTAATTTTCCTGCGTGAAGTAATCGTAGCTACGAGAGGACAGAGGTATATCCGTAACATAAAAAATATTATGGGTTAGTATCGTACTTTATATTTTAGAGCTTAATAGAAAAATTGTCGAATGTAACAATATCGATGTGTGAATCGGAATAATCGTATCACTTGGCCTCGTTGAGGCATAAAACTTATGCACTTTATTATTATTTTTTTATAAAATCAGAGGGCAAACGAGTACGCAGATCACCTGATGGAAAGCGATTACCATTGCCCATGGACACCCGTAACATCAGAGGAGTTGCAAGTGCATTGCCGACGTTTTAGGAGGGAATACGCTATAATACGCTAATACTTCCTACCTTCTTGAAGGTTTGCAGGTCGTAATGGTTCGGAAATACCGCTGGCGACAGTTCATTCTTCAGTTTTACTGTGCGCGGCAGAAAGCTTCGGGTAAGGCGCACGGTGGAGGACCGACTCATCAAGGTGATGAGGATGACAAATATTTTGTCGCTTGGAGCGGTGGCAAGTTGCAGCGGGTATAAGTCGGCACAATTACTCGGATCACTACCCGTAATATAACCGATAGAGTCAGCTATGGGCAACCTTTGACATGTGAGGGCCAACTTTAGCGTGCAAATTCGTTCGCGGGCCGCGTTTAAAGGTACTTAGTGCATTTTAAACTAGTGATAGTATTTTTTGCGATAGATATTAGACATGAAATAATTATTATTATAATTAAATCGTTAAAGCAATAATTGTTATAAACTACGAAAGTATAAAATACACCGAAATCAATGAGACACTTGAGATTAAATTTGGGAAACTAATCCATCGATATTTGGATTAATTCCGCTGATACAAAGACGTAAAGAATTTTCCAAATTATCGTCAGACAGTCTTGTACGGTGTGTTGATTTATTAACTTTCATCAATGAAAAGAACTGTTCGCATTTATAAGTACTGCCAAAACGCACAAATCAATCTTCTTGCAAATTTTCTAAGCTGCGGAAAATTGTCTTTTTCTAGGTATTTTTTGTAGAAATCGCACAACTCTACGTCTTCAAATTTGGATTTTAGGAGTCAGTTTTCTTGAATCTCGACCAACTCCATTTGTAAGTGTATTGGAGCATTTTGTACATTACAATTTGTAGTAGTAGCAAATAAACTGAAACAGTCTTCCATGTTTTTGAAGTCGCTAAATCTGATCGAAAATCCGACAGTTAACTTGAGTTCTTCAGCATATTGAGCATAAGCAATATTTTCATACGCAGAGAGCATGTTGAAATGGTAACTGTTACCAGACAGCATCTGTGACTCCCACAAGCGTAGTTTGATCTGAAACGCTTTCAAATGGCTGTACAAATCATTTACTAACTGTCCTTGTTTTTGAAGTTTCAAATTTAAATCATTCAAATAGCCTGTAAGATCGACCAGAAATTCTAAGTCACATATCCATTTTGGGTCACTTAATTCAGATAGTGGCTTATTTTTTATTTTCATAAAGTCTGTTATCTCATTTCTAAGCTCGTAAAACCGTTTCAACATTTTTCGACCAGAGGCCGGTAGCGAGACGTATTAGGGGGTGGCGACGTTTTTGTTGTCACCGACTCAGGAGCGGGGGATCGGTAGGTGTCTGTGAACTGGTGGCACTCACCTCGGCGTAGGTCAGCTGGCGGTCGGTGTACCTGGCCGTCTGTGGTGTGGATAGGTTGATGAGTGGTGGCGGGAAGGTGGGCGCGCGGTAACGGTACTCGCGCGGCGAGTTTGAGCGGGTTACTGTGGCCGCAGTGGGTGCGGCTCGGCGGTTGTCGCACGGCTGTGGGGCCGGCGAAGCGTCAGGCGAGCGCGGAGAGCTCGCGTTGGGCTGGTGTGGACCGCGCGGCTGAGCAGCCAGCGTGGCGCGGTGGTGTCGCGGCTGAGGAGCCGGCGAGGAGCGGGCTGAGCCCGCGGTGGTGCGAGGTGTGTCCGCTTGAAGGACGTTGTCAAGTCTAGGGTGTGCGCCAGGCTGGCGAGGGTCGCTCGCGTGCGCAGTACGGCGCGGTGCGCGCGTAGATTTGGTTGAACCCTGATCGGCTGTGCGGGGCGGGGGCCCAGACTCGCCGCAGGCCGCCGTCGGAGGGTATTGGGGCGGGGGGTACCAGTACGCCCCCGGTAGAATGCCGAAGGCGATCCGGGGCGGGCGGTGTCCTTTCCGCACCAGCTAGGTTCGGTGAGCAGGCGGTGGCGCGTGCGGTCCTGGGTCGAGCGTGAGCTGGACCTCGATGAGGCCGGGCTGTATGTCAACTCGGAACCCGCGCGAGAATAGTCCAGGTGGTCGCGGCGTGATAGCCACGAATCGTAGTCCGTCATGGTTACGCGAGTAACATAACATAAACACACGAGTCACAAAAACAAGTAACAAGTGTACGTATCACAAAAACAAAAGGTACTCACACTTAACGTGGACAGACAATACACTAAGTGTTCATACACGAAGACGGTACACACACTTAGGGGGGCTGTCTCCTCGTGACCCAACGTTGAGCCGAAACTCAACGGGAGGCCAGGAGCAGGACAACTCCCCAGCAAAGCGCAAATCCACACCTTATTCTAATGAATAAGGTGTGAATTGACGATCGCTATCAGGAATCACTTGGCACTGCTCTAATGGGCGGAGTCAGCACGAACGTGGAGTGAGGCACTACGACACGCTGAAGGAGACAGGACGATCCGAATCGAAAACTTAAGTAACTTTATATGGACCTATGAATTTTGAAAGGAGTTTTGTACTTTTTTAATCGTTGAAATAATTATTGCGCAAAATTTTAACTAAGTCACCTACTCCATATTCTGCAGCAGGGGCTCGTTTAGCATCATGCCTAGCTTTTTCTCTGGTTTGCATTCTACTTATATTTTTAACAAATTTCACTTCTTATATCATTTATATTAGATCTTGAAGTGTCAGTTACAGGATTAATTTCGCTATTAAGTTTATTAGATAGCCTGTCACGCATGTTTACACCAAATAGAGCGACGGTTGGAGTTTTCCGAGTAGAGGCATTAACAGTGTTGTTAATGCCCCACTGAACTTTACCCAGACACTTGTACCATTCACGTTCATGACGAGTGGCATTCTGTGCAGCTAAGGAATTGAGAATAGTTTGATTGAATCTTTCAACCTGGCCATTCGCTCTGGGACAAGCGACTGCGTTTAGAACATGTTTGATACCGTGTGTGTCACAAAAGCTTTTGAATGCTGCCGACGTAAAACTAGTACTACGGTCAGACACAATCCTAGCTGGAATCCCGAAGTCAAAGAATATATTTTCTAGGACTTTAATGGCCGTCCTTGTTTTAAGGTCTTTGTCTGGTTTAGCGAATGTATATTTAGTGAACGCATCCACTACGGTAAGAATGTAGGAGTTACCATTCTTACTCTTCACAAAAGGACCAAGGTGGTCCATATGGACCGTGTGAAAAGGAATGTAAATTTTTTGAATGGGGTGTAGGAATTCAGTCTTTTGTTTTGCCGCGGTATCTTTGTTATAAGCACACTCCAAGCAAGCTGCAACATATTTTTTAACAAATTTTCTTAATTTTGGAAACCAATATTGTTGTTGGATCCTCTCAAGTGTCTTGGCGTATCCTAAGTGGCCACTCTAATCATGATTGGCTCGACAGATTTGCCAGCGGGCACTACGAGGGATAGCCAAACACAACCTATCATAAACTTTCCTGTAGACCGCCTGATTCTTAACGACATAGTTTTGGCGTATTTCTTTGCACTTCGGATCATCTTCTGGTTTAAGAATCTTAAGGATTCGCGAAATATCTGGGTCTGCCACTTGCAAGGTAAGGAGCCAATTCTCTATTTCTGTATTGTATATGTTGACAGATAAATTGTCAGCTGGCTCAGCGAATAGTTTTGTGTTTCGGCTTAGGGCATCCACGTGCGACATTTGAACGCCTGGCCTATATTCAATACCAAAAGTATATTCAGTTATTTGCAACCACCACCTTGCTATCCGTGGAACCAGATTTCTCTTTGTTAAAGTAGTACGTAATGCTGCACAATCTGTATAAATTTTGAAGTGAATACCTAAGAGATAAACTCGAAATTTATGAAGTGAACATACAACGGCCAATGTCTCTAACTCGTAGGAGTGAAGGTGTTTTTCTTCCGGTGTTGTTTGGACGGCTAAAGTAAGCAACGTGTTTTAATACTCTGTTATCCTTCTGCCATTGCATTAATATACCTCCTACGCCTAAAGAGCTTGCGTCTGTATGTAATTCGGTCTCAAGGGTGGGGTCATAAAGTGCTAGAACTGGTCTACTCACTAGTTTATCCTTCAAAAGTGAGAAGGCTTGTTGCTCTACGTTGGTCCACTTCCACAAAGCTTCCTTTCGCAATAATGCAGTTAAAGGTCGAGCTATTTCGCCGTAGCTTTGCTACTAAACTTACGGAAGTAATTGGTCAACCCGAGAAATTGTTGGATCTCTCTGACATTACTAGGTATAGGAAACTCTTTAACTGCTTGCACTTTAGCTTCGCCTGGTTGAATACCGATCGAAGAAATATCATAACCAAGATAATTTACTGTAGTATCAAAGAAACGACATTTGGATAATTTTAGTGTCAAACCGCGTTCTCTAAAAAGCTTCAATATTTCATTTAACCTGGAAAACATTTCTTCGATCGTTTTCGAGGGTATAAGCACATCATCTAAATATGCCAAAGCATATTCGAAAAGCCTGTTACCTAACATCCTATTAATCATTCGCTGAAATACAGCTGGTGCGTTTCCCAGCCCGAATGGCATCCTTTTGAACTCGTAATGCCCATCGGGCGTGACAAACCTCGTCAGATATTGGCTCTCAGCAGCCATCGGGATTTGATAATACCCGGAAGCCAGGTCAAGTGTCGTAAAAATGTTATTTCCACTGAGATTTGAAATTTGATCTTCGATAAGGGGAAGAGGGAATCTATCTTTAACTATCGTTTTATTATTTAATGCCCTGAAGTCAACGCACAGCCTTTGTTCCCCGTTCTTCTTTTTGACCATCAAAATCGGACTAGCATAATCTGACCTGGATTCCTGGATGATATCATTCCGCAGTAATTCGTCAATAGTTTCGCGAACATGCTCAAATAGGGAATCGATCTTTAACGGTTTTATTATTTAATGCCCTGAAGTCAACGCACAGCCCTTGTTCCCCGTTCTTCTTTTTGACCATCAAAATCGGACTAGCATAATCTGACCTGAATTCCTGGATGATATCATTCCGCATTAATTCGTCACTAGTTTCGCGAACTTGCTCGCGCTCGAAGTGGGACAAACGGTATGGTCGGTTGACGATCGGTTTATTATCAATGAGATCTATCTTCATTTCGACATCTATTGTACAGCCTACCTCTTCTAATTTTGTGGCAAAACAGTCCCGGTAACTTTGTAAGAGAGTGCATAGTCTGTCAAAATGCTCCCCTTGTAAATCAGATCCAGTCTTTATTTCGCATTTACTAAATGTTTCTAAAGATGTTATATCCTTGGTAATTCTATTCACTTGGCGGATTTTATGCTCATCAAAAGGAGTTGACTTTGCTATTAAAGTATTTTTCTCTAACGATATGGGACGATATGATAAATTAGATATAACGACTTCACCTTTCCCATCAGTTATTCGATAAGCGCCTTTGAACAAACTGTACTCTCTGCTCGGTTCAGTCGCCTTGAAGCCCTCGATAACATCGCCGGTGTAATTGGTGTCGGTATGTACGGGAATTATGCTAATATTAGAAACTTCGATAGAATTGGTAATATAAAGTTTTATACTTTCATTTCCAGTGCTATTAACGAAGGAATTTTGGTAAAGAGTTTCATAAAAAGTTAATTTATGGCAGTTTTTAAGCACAGTGACGCAAGGTAACTCAGTGAAATTTTGTCCAATAATGAGAGAGTTTTGCATTTGTACATCATCGACAACTAAAACCTCTACGCACGATTCAATTTCATCTATCCTTACATTAGCAACCGATCGATATAACGGTACCACCGATGATTGGCCAAACCCTCTCACTACTAGGACATTTTCAAAGTTTTTAACTAACTGCAGTGTATCCGCGTCAGATTTCTTCAGAGGGGTACATTCACTACCGAAGTCTATGTATGCTTGAAATGTTTTGTTTGACATTGACCAGTACAGATTTCAAATATTTATCATTACCGTTATTAACCGTATCAATTGTTAAAGTATTTTTTTCTAAGTCGCTCTCCGACTTATTCGCACTAGCATTCATTGATCGTAACGCATCTAATTTACAATCATCGTGATTATGTCCTATCCTTTTGCAGCGTCTACATTTTATTAGTGGTTTAAGGCATTTATAAAATGGGTGACTTTAGATTGTATGATTGTATTATATTGATACAATTATAGCAAACGACAGATGAATTGGAGCTGCCTGCAGAAGCGTTAGAGTTGCTGTAGCTAGCCCTATTCCAAGAACGCTCCCGGGGTTTGACATTTGTTAACGTTTGCTGCTTTTGAGAGGATAAAAAGTTGAGTAGATCCTCAGGTTCTTTAAAATTGAGGGCCTGAGCACCGTTCTGCCTGCCTTTCTTCCTACAATTGCATAACCCCCATGGGCTCCTCGGTGAGCCCATAGGAATTATGCAAGAAAGCTTCGAAAGAAGCGCTTTGTGCCAAACCAGATCAAAGGTTTTCGCTATGTCCAAACTTACAGCTAATACCTCTCGCTTAGAATCGATTGCCTGTGCCCAACGATGAATCAGGTACGCCAATAGATCACCAGTCGAGCGACCTTTGCGAAACCCGTACTCTCTGTCACTTAGCAACTGCTGAACGTCGAAGTATCGAAGGAGCTGGTTATCAATTATGGACTCTATTACCTTTAAGAATAGGTTATAGCGATTGGTCTGTAGTTGAAAGGATTGGAGCGATCACATTTTTAGGGATCGGGTGACTATGCCATAAGAGTAGAATAGCCGAAAAAGTCGCGTTAATACCGGTGCCAACTGTCGAGCACACATTTTCAACACAATAGGAGGGATTCCATCAGGCCCACTCGGCTTTTGGGTATGAAGGGAACGGTGAGTAACTTGCACTGTGCGCTAATGGAACTGAATATCCGACATAACTTCTTGTATCGCGGTATAGTCGGCGGTTTCTGTCCCCCGTCATCCAGGTTCGAATTGGACGCAAAGAGCTTGCCAAAAAGACCGGCTTTCTCTTTTGCGTCATAGGCTAAAGAGCCATTTCCTACGTGTAGGGATGGAAGGAATGGCTTACAGAAATTCCCTTCGAGAGACCAGAATGCACTGGTTCCCGTAGGTGGCCCTACGGGAACGGAAACCAACACTCGCCAATTCTACTGATGTTCTGTTTCTTCGCCCAGCCAATTTCTCTTTTGAAGGACCTAGAGGCAAGGTTGTACTCCTTTTTAAGTGTGCTAGTATTTAAATCCCGTGCTGACACTGTTTTAGCCCAGTTTTGGTAAGCTTCCTGCTTCCGGCGAGAATCTTTTTTGAAAGATGAACCAAACCAGGAACGGAATCTACTGCCAATAGGCACCACAGAGGACGGAATGAAAGTTCCAGTTTCCAGTCGTCGGGATCATCCGGCGAGAAGCACGCCTGCCCCCAGTGATAGGAAGCAAAAAAACGACTGCATCCCATCCCAATCTGCTAACTTGTAGTGCCACACACGACGGTATTTAGCAACATGCTGTCGCAACGCGCTCATTAGTGGCACAAAACTGCGGACAATGCAATGATCCGATGAGCCAAGTGGTGCGGCCACGGATATCTGGTAGCCGTCTGGATGTGAAGTCAGCAGAAGGTCCAACAGGGAAGGATTCTAACTGTCCACATCTGGGATTCGCGTAGGCGTTGTAACCAGTTGTGTTAGATCATATGCAAGGGCAAAGTCGCAGACAGATCTCCCCTCATGATCAGTTTTACTGGAATTAAGCCAGTCAGCGTGGTGGGCATTAAAATCGCTAAGTAGTATGATATCTGCTGATGGGATCTGCCACTACACGAAGTCTGACGCTATTTGCAGATGCTCAAGAGTAGGTCTGTTTCGGGATCACAACTATGGGACCTATAGTGGCACGCATAGATGCGGGGATGGTCGTCGCTCTCTATGCGGAGCCATAAGATTGAGAGGTCCCTAACTTGCTGTAGGTATACACAGTGCACTGTAAGAGCAAAGGACTCAGCATCCAGCTCACAATATATTTTTTTTAAGTGCACTGTACAAAAGTTATTGGAGTTTTGCCGGGGAATTCAATGGGTGACGTTTGGATTTTGCATTTCTTTCATAAATTTGTGTTATTTCGGTTCTTATTGTGTTATATTGGTAGAATATTAACCATTAAATATTAGTTAACGTGCACAAGCGTGGGCAAGTGGTACAACTTCTAAAAACCTGCCATTTTGAGTTTCCCTCCAAAACTCCCTAGGAACTTTCAGTAAAGCTTCTACCACTTTACTGAATCGACTGACATGACTCATGGACTGCAATGACTATTTATTTGGACATTGACTAGACTTTAGACTTGACGATTTAGAAATACGGTGTTGAAGATTAAAACGAAAGTTCTATTTCTAGCCTTTTTAACTTTAACAAATGATTATAAGCCAATGCCATATTTAAATAAAAAAAAAAACAAAAGATAAATATAGTGCTGTCAAATTTTTTTAACATTACCACTATTCCAATAAAATGATTACATTTTTGTAATTAATTATTGTTCAGGGCACAGTTTCTGCAAATATAAATGCAAGAGACCAATATCTCATACCGGTGTATCCGGTAAGTGCTATTTGTATAATATTTTGATGATAATTTTAGAACATTGACTAGTGAATAAAAGCTTTGTAAATATTACAGGTTCTGTATATAAATATAGACAAGAAAACTCTAGTAAACTAAACTGAACAAAATGGCTGTAGCCCCTAATGATTGGCAATTGGAATGCACAAAGCTGAAGCAGCGTGGTGCATACCTTCTGAAGTCTGGCCAATGGACTGACTGTACCTTCTTAGTGGGAACCGAGCCCAACCAAGTTGTCATCGAAGGCCACAAACTTATTCTGGCCATGGCGTCTCCAGTTTTTGAAGCTATGTTTTTTGGTGGAATGGCTGAGGGAAATGAGCCTATTCCGATTTTAGATGTACAAATTGATGCATTCAAGGCTCTTTTAGAGTAAGTCATGTTTTTGTCTATGCTTATAAATAAAATGTGATGTACATAAAAATACTGTGTAGTATTTGATAACATTATTGAATTATTGCAGATACATATATACAGACCATATAAATATCACATCATTTGACAAAGCCTGTGAACTTTGCTACGGAGCTAAAAAGTACATGCTGCCGCATCTAGTCAAGGAATGCACCAGATACTTGTGGTCAGACCTATACCCAAGAAATGCTTGTAGAGCATACGAGTTTGCTAATCTTTTTGAAGAAAATAATTTAATGGAAAAATGTATTCAGGTAAGAAGATATTCAGTGCAATTAATTTCTTAATGTTCCTTTGCAATTATTGTTTTTCTATGGCAATAAAAGTTGAAGTAAAAAGATGACGACTTCTAAAGGACATTAAGTAAACAAAATTCTATAAGATAGTATGCAACTCTAAGGGACTAAGGGAAATGAAAAGTTGCAAAGATTTGAAGATTTATGTGCTAGTTAAAAATTAATGTTTGTACTAAAGGCACATTTGTTTTCTTTTTCAGATAATTAGTACAAACACAAAGGAAATCCTGAATGACAGCAGCTTCGAGGAAATGGACATCAACACTGTCATTACAGTGTTTTCCCTCGACCACTTGAATATTGACAGTGAGCTGGACTTGTTCGAAGCTATTGTTAGGTATTACCTTTGTTTGTACAGAAATTGTGCTTACAATTTGTGAAAACTATAAAAACATCACAACAATAGTGTGCCTAATGTTTTAAAAAAGTAAATGTAATCTAATATAGTTATTAGTTGTATAAGTATTATTTGTGATATTGTAGTAATCTATTTCAGATTAGCCTAGACACTAATCTTTTAGGTATCATTAATTCACATAAATTATCTTGCTAAATGCACACTCTGCATATGTGTCTGCAAATGTGTCAGCATAGCTCATCATGGATTTCAAGTGAGATTATAACAAAAGTTAGACCTCAGAAGCACAATTCTCACGTTTAACTTTTACTTACACAATCAATTTACTTTCAACAAATTATAAATGATGTCTTGTTATCATAAACTGACCCAAAGTTTGTTCGACGTGTGATGTTTCTTTGACGTTTTTGAGAATAAAATTTTTTATTACATGAGATCGAGACTGTATCGAAATTTTTCAATTGTAAGATTGAAATAACAGAGTCTGATATAAAAATTTACAGTAGCATCATGTATTTTCTACTAATAGATATGCTAAAGCTGCAGAAAGGCGAAACGCGGAGAGAAGTGCAAGTCCTGCTGCCAGCTCCTCTAACTTTGACAGGAAGAGTATCATGCCTTCTACTTCACAAGAAAAGGAGCAAGTAGGTCACACATCTCAATATGATCAACCTGTATTAGTCTGATATTATGTCTGAATCTGGCCGTGCTTATTATCATGATGTTACGAATTTATACTGTCAGTCAGATCATATAAATTCATGTATATTTGGAACAGGAATTGCTGTCTCAAAATGTTATTAACTGTATATTATAATGACGTAGGTGGTGAACGTGGAGAGTAGCGCGGAGAGCAGCCCGGCGGCAGCGCCGGAGCCCGGCCGCGCGGACCACGAGCCCCTACCCGAGACCAGTCGACCGAAAGGTATCATCCTAACTCATATCAAAGGTCTAATATATATCTATACGAGGGCGGCACTGAAAATTTCGGGAATCAAGGAAGTGACACAACATTACTACTTCAAAATGTATTTATTGCTTTTCGAAGTATTCTCCGCGAAATTTGACACATTTTTCCATACGATGGAACCAATCATTGAAGCAACCATTCCATTCGGAAGTTGGGGTCTCCAAAATGGCCGTTTTGTAGGCGTCCACAGCTTCTTCAGATGATGAAAATCTCTGACCACGCAATTTATTCTTTATTTTAGGGAAAGTATAGAAATTATTAGGGCTTAGGTCGGGGCTGTATGGCGGATGGTCTAATAATTCTATGATTTCTTGCTCTAAAAACTCTTTTGTTCTGTGCGCGGTGTGAGAACTCGCATTGTCGTGATGGAGGATGATGCGGCGGTTGCAGTTCTCTTTACGGAGTTCAGAAACGACCTGTGGCAAACAAATGTTAGCATACCATTCTGCATTAACCGTTCTTTGTCCCTCAAGAGGAATAGTCGCAACATGGCCGGTTTTGGAGACAAACGTGGCCACCATTTTTTTTTGCAACACTCCGTGAACGAACAATTTTTGTTGGCTTTAACTCATTTTCGAACACCCAAATTCGTGACTGGTTTTTTGTTTCGGGTTCGTACGCGTATATCCAGGATTCGTCACCTGATACGATGTTGTATACAGCATTTGAGGATCCTGCGTGGAATCTTTCGAGAGTTCTGACGCACCAAGTAACGCGAGCCGCTTTTTGCTCTTCACAGAGCAAATGCGGTATCCATCGGGAAAACAACTTTTTGACACCTAATTGTTCATGCAAGATTATTTGTATTTGACTCATGCCAATGTCTAAAGCTGCCTGAATTTCGCGGTATGTCACATGTCGATCTTCCTCAATCAGCTTACGCACAGCATCAACGTTTTCTTGGGTGACTGCAGTTTTTGGACGACCTTGACGGGGATCATCACTGAGCTTGACACGTCCACGTTGAAATTCAGCAAACCAGCGATAAATTGTGATTTTGGATGGGGCTTCATCACCAAATGCAGAAATCATCCGGTCAACACACTGTTTTTGTGTTAAACCACTTCGAAAGTCATAATAAATCATCGCTCTAGAATTTTCTCGAGTCAATTCCATTTTCTCAACGACTAAACAAGTTTGACAAGACCTTGTGACAAGACCGAGAATCTTTTTTAAAATAAATAAACGGTATTCGATTTTTAAAACCAAGGAGTTTTAAATTAAAAAGATTTTAATATGACAGGAACAGTGGAAATATTCCATTCTCGATACTTTTAGTGCAGCCCTCGTACAAATAAATAAATTGAAGTGTCTGTTTGTAATTTTAAATTACTTTTTACCTTTATTAGCTTTTCACTTAATGCATATGAAAGTATATACGGTACCGACAGTAAAAAATCAATTTTTAAAAATTTTGTCTGTCCCTCTGTCTGTCTGTTTGTTCCGGCTAATCTCTGAAACGGCTGGACTGATTTTAACAGGACTTTCACTGGGCAGATAGCTGATGTTATAGGAGTAACTTAGGATACTGTTTATCCTCATCATCATCAAAAATGTTTGAGGCCCAACGAAGTGGGCACGGGTCAGCTTAAGCTTCATTGATTTGAATTTTTCTTAGTCATGCTTTATGAAACTTTCAAACAAATTGTTTTTTTGTAAGATTTGAATTATGTATAGAATAATGTATACTTTATAGCTTGTAACTTTTATCCTGCCGTAATTTTAGATCTTGTGGCTTTTGTTTGATTATCTTGATTATTTTATGGTCAAATGCTTTCTTTTTTTTAAATATTATAAGTGAAGGTATCTCGACTCTACAGTGACTTCGGGGACGAGCGCGGGAGCGGGCGCGGGTGCGGAGGCGGCGCGCGCGCTGGTGCGGCCGGCGCTGGAGCGCGTGCGGTTCCTGACGCTGTCGGCGCAGCAATTCGCGGCGGGACCGGCGCGCTCGCCGCTGCTCACGGAGTCCGAGGCCTTCGCCGTGCTCATGAACATCCTGTCCACCAGCGACGTGCCCATGCCGCGCGGTTTCTCCACGTGTCGCACGCCGCGTAAGACGCTCGTCGGCTCGCACTACGCCGCACCGGTAACGGTCTTCTAAAAAAAAATTGAAGACAGTTTGCAAGAGTGCTAAAAGCTTGAAACACTTGCTGATTGTGAACTTAGAATAGCACATTAGTCCGTCCCGTCATAATACCGGGCCACCGGATGAAAATATTCTATGGTCCAGCACATATTGTGGTCACACAGTCATTTAAGTATATTATGTTATGTACTTGTGTATATCAAAACTACAAACACAGTTTTGTTTATCATATTTTTTTTGTAATTATTTATATCCCTTTATAAATAAGTCTAGTCTAAGTCTAGACTCTATTGATTAATTAAAAAAAAACGTTCAGGACTACAGCCTGTCTGTAGCGGCGGTGGACACGCCCAGCCCGGTGTCGCTGGACGTGGTGTGGCTGCCGGCGAGCGACCGCGCCGATCACCGAGCCGAGCTCCGCACCGAGCATCGCGCGCCGCAGCCCTGGGATAGGGCCGGCTGGGACAGACCCACCCGCCACGAAGGTATAGGACCAGTAAAATAAAAAACATGCACTTAGGGCGCTTAATTCTTTATTGCGACAACACGACGAAAAGCGTTGTAATTTGTGATTAGTT
The DNA here is from genome assembly GCA_037179445.1 of Phengaris alcon alcon. Lineage (NCBI taxonomy): Eukaryota > Metazoa > Arthropoda > Insecta > Lepidoptera > Lycaenidae > Phengaris > Phengaris alcon. The sequence goes on along the minus strand of JAYRCH010000214.1, from coordinate 171,417 downwards.
AAATCTCGACATTTTGACATTTCATTTCAGTTTCGTGAATTTTCAGCAATAAGGACGGGTTTTTGAAGTGAAACTCCGTTATGCGCGTTGAGCGTCAAATCCCAAGGGCTGAGGATATTGGATATGAAAACGTCATCTGTCACAAACTACTTATACTTCTTACATAACAACTTAACTTTTTAAACATTAAAGATGGCTCTAGGCTGGGCTGACTTCTGAATTTTTCAATTCTTTTTGAAGTTATTAAACTTGGTTGGGTGCGGTGGGAATATTTTTGGATTATGAATGATGAGTGATGAATGTTTCACTTTTATCACTTGCTGTACTCTGTAGTCTGTACACGTCGTGCTTTATACGCGACTACGGCGAAGCCAAAAGCAAGGGTACCTAGTATATGTATGTAAGTACATAATATAATGATGTATGTGTGTATGTATGTAAGTACCTATAATTATGTATATGTGTATGTTTGTTCCGCCGTAGCATCTAAACTACTCATCTGATTTTATTGAATAAGGTGTCAATGGATTTTAAACAATAGCCCGCGTAGTTGGCTTTATTATGATTTACGTAGTCGGGTTATAGTTTTTCATAAAAAATATAGTTTATATTCTTGGTCATGCTTTATAATTATTTTCGTTAGCGCTAATAGCGGGCGCGGGCGGTCGCGAGGCGGCGGCGGGGGCGGGGGAGCGCGGGGAGCACCGCAGCTACTGCCGGCGCGCGCTCGTCACGCACACCGACTTCCTCAACACCAGCGTGCTGGACAGCTCCGTCACCTTCATGGTCGACAAGAACATATGCGTGCTGGGCGTGCAGGTGAATTTAAATAAATAAAATAAAATAATATTTTTATGTTAAACGGTTTTATTACAATAAAAATAATGTAGGTAATGTACTAAAAGCTAAAAAATAATTCGGTAAGTCCTAGCAACCAGATCGCACCAATCTTCTCATCAATCTGGGGTATTGATCAGACAAATAATAAAATCGTTGGGCGTTGCGTATCTAGAGTTAATATATGATAGTTTCACGCGCCCAACGATTTTATTATTTGTCTTTTCAATACCCCAGATTGATGAGAAGATTGGTGCGATCTGGTAGCTAGGACTTACCGAATTATTTTTTAGCTTTTAGTACATTACCTACATTATTTTTATTGTAATAAAACCGTTTAACATAAAAATATTATTTTATATAATTTATTTTCAAGATTTTAGTTTTGTTGTTTCAGAATGAGCTCTATTCTACTAATCAAGCCCTTTCATTAGACACCTGTATTGAGGTGATTGTGAATAATCCGCCATTTTGTGGCGGCGGCCATCTTGAATTTTATTTTTTTATAGTGAGCTCTATTCTACCAATAAAGCCCTTTCATTTGATACCCATATAGAGGTTGTTGTGAAGTAATATGTAATCCGCCATTTTGTATCGGCGGCCATTTTGGATTTACAGTCATAATTTTTTTTAATTATTGTATTGTCATCAAGATTAAGAGTGGGTACCAAATCAGATCAGATCGATCTGGTATCAGGAAGGGGGTAAAATTACAATTACTAAATTTGACCCAAACAAATAAATAAATAAACTGTCCAAGCTAAATAAAACCTTTCAAAAATATATGTAGGTGAATAGATACAGCCCTTATTTGCAGCTACTAATTACCACACTACTTATGTACTACTTATATAAATAAGGTAAAATTGAAGTAGGAGCCCCTGTTATATGACCTCTTCAATTTTACGAACATGTTAAATAGTACCAAGTAATCAACATCTTTTTTGCATACTTTTAACTGTTAAAGGTATGCAAAAAAAACGATTATTTTTAGTTGAAGTTTAACATATCAAGAACGTCATTAACGTTTTATAAATAGATGGCATTCGAGGCATGAAAAAGTTTTTGTCCTATTTTTTTTAAACATACTAGGAATAAGTCCTTAATTTTTTTTCAACGTTGCAGGTACCGACGCAGGCGCCGAGCGAGGAGGGCGGCGCGGCGCACTCGCACGCAGGCGGCTACTGCGAGCTGCTGTACGCGCACCTGCTGGACGCGGACGGCGCGCGGCTCACGTACACGCACTACACGTCGCGCGTGTCCTACCGCCACCTGCTCGACATCATGTTCAACCGGCCCGTCTACGTGCAGCGCAACAAGGTGCGCCGCCAGTCTCGTCTGACCCCATCAGGCTATAATATACAGCCTGTTCCCAAATACAATTGCAGATTCAAGGAGCGTGATCAATATTCGATGCTCGTTCCAAATATAAGACTTGTACAGCTTGGTTTTTTTTTTTACATTATTTTGAAATCTAAAAACCTACAAAAATATTTTAAAAATACACTTTTTTAAAACCGCCGGAAACACTATTTGCCATGTTGGTTGATAGATTATCTGTGCTGTGACGTAATACTAATACTATTTGCAATATGTGCTTGGTCGGAGGATACTTACAATTACTAATATGTTTATTAAATTTTCCAGGTGTACAAAGTGGGCATCGTGTTCAACAAAGTCGGCTGGTACCCGATGGGAACGGCGGCGCAGCAGGTGCTGGCGGACGCCGTGCACTTCAACTTCGGCATCGGCCAGAGCTCCGATTCCGTGCGCGACGGTCTCATCCGCTCCATCATATTCACGTACTAGCCCTGCCCCGAGTGCGCGCTCGCACTGCCATAAACAGAAAGCCATAGGTCCTTCCTCACAATTTGTGCATAAGTGTCATTTAGTTTATTCAAATGTTTTGTCTCTGTCGCTTGATATGAAGTTAGAAAGTTATCAAACATGAGAATATGCTATCCGATACTTGTTAGAACGTTGCAATACAGGCCCTTAATCCGGCCAGTGTTTTCTGTGTCGGTTCAGTAGCTCTTTTATTCTTAGGGAGCGGTGCCGTCTTTATAGCAGGCGCAGAACGGCGGATAACCCCTTCTTAATAATTGTAGACAGTGGGTCGATAATGACACCACTCTCTAGAGAGGGCATCATTTATTTTGCATGGACAACATTCAAGTGACGTCACTGACGTCGCAGAGGAACTACTGCTATTAAAATAGCACCGCTGTCCCAGGAAATAAAAGAGTTTTACAGGTAGGTACATCTCGCTAGTATAAAAAAAAAATAGCTTTATACTTTGTAGTGCCAAAAACGAGTGAAAACTGACAGACTCTGGGAGTGAAGTGACCGATCTATAGGATCGTTTTAGTTTTTACTTTTGATGTTAGCGTTTTGTACATTGCCCCATGTGGGCATTCAAAAGAACGAAGTGTCGAACGGTGCTTCAAATGACTTTCGTTAATGAATTCACAAAATATTTTCTTTTTGAAAACACTTTTTTAACATAATGACGGGCAATGCGACAATAACATGTACATACTTAACTTAAATCGATTCACAAGTGTTTCACTGTTTGTTTGTTTGCAACTCTTGCAACTGCAAGTAGTTTTGTGTGTTGGCTTTATCACTGCCAGAAATCTAATGCCTTAAAAGAGTAGGTAGTACTTAACGTAAATTTATTTTTTAAATGTGATTTTGTTCGTCCTTTTTGTGTCGAAATTTTGAATTATTTCAAGCAATTTAATTCAATGTATCTATAATACTTCGCAATTAATTAATAGAAAATAAATTATTTAATCAGTTTACTGGACATTGATTTCCTTGTTTTACAATAAAGAGCTAGGGTGGGTACCTTTCCTTAATATAGAAAATAATATGATTCGTTTATGAGAACTTAGGATGTTAGTTCCTATTATGTTTATTGTTTATATCTTATGTTTATACCCAGTGGTATAAATATTAGGTATATTTAAATGTCTTAATTTTTTGTAAAGTTTTTATATAAATTTATAGTGAAATTATTATGATATTGTGGTTTTAGTTAAGCACCCTAGACTTCTGGGTTTTCAAAGTTTGAATGGCGTCGATCTCAGATTATAAATAATAATGCATCGATTGTTGTACTTCATTACGTAAACAGAATGTAATACACTACGTTTAATTACGTACTCAAATGTATTTGAGAAAAACTGCTTCGAACTTATCGAAGAGAGATGGGTTTATTCTTGGTATAAGGATATTTTGGTATACTTGGTATACAACTAACTATTATATTAAATAATAATAATTTTTACACTTATGACGGCCATACGTACCGGTGCTGGATTTGCATTCTGCACTGTCGGTATGGCCCTGCCCACGTTCCCGCGAGTGTTTTCCGGTCGGAAAAAATCCAGATTTTTGGCACGCCATCGACTACACGCGTCTGGGTTAAGTGGAGCGTAAATTTTTAAAATTTATTTAGAGCTGGATACTAAGCCCTTTGCTCACGTTTGACAGTATTTCCAACTCTTAAAAATATTTCTCCACAAACTACATAAGTTTGACTCACAAAAACCTCCAAAAAAGCTACAATTACTTGAAAATCTCAAAAATTTTTTTGTATGATAAACAAATAATAAAAAATCATGTTCTGTATTCAGCATGTATTTAAACTTGCTAAAAAAACTTCAAATATAGAATGTGAAAAATGACATAATACTACTGGTACGTATTTTGTGAAATTCCAAGATGGCTTTCATATTTTATTTTACATAAATGGATAGGGGCTCCTCAAAAGACTAAATTAAGTACAAAATTTCAAGGCATTTCAAGTTTACCTTGAAATTTGTAAGTTTTTAAAGTCGATGACTTTGATAATCCTGATTTTTTTAAAAATGCCATAGCATAAGAGCCATCCTGACCATACAGCCATTTTTTTCTATGATCGCTTGTTTCTCGGAACCGGTACATCCTACAGAAAAAATAATAAAAATTTCCTCCACCCTAACAACCCCAACGACATATTTTCTTCATTTGTGAAAAAAATAATAATTGGAAAATCCAAAAATTTTTATAATTTCCATACCTTTTTTTAGATCGCTTCTATCTCGGAATCGGTACATAGTAATATTAATTTTTTAATTAAATTGATATCATTTTCATATTCAGCAATCAGTGCCACTAAAAATCTTGAAGACGTCACCCATTCTATTTTACAAGAAAAAAATACTCATCTGCCATTTTAGAAATTCAAAATTGGTGACTTTTTTGTAATCAGTACCCCCAGAAACCTAGGACACCATTATTAATTTTAATAAAAATAACTGACCACCATCCCGGAATTAAAAATGGATGTCATTTTCGTATTCAGCACCCCAAAAATCTTATAGACACATATTAATTTTACCAAAAAACAATATCCGCCATCTCTCAAATTCTAAATTGATGAATATATTCTAATCGGCGCCCCCAGAAACCTAGAAAAGGTTATACCAATATCAATTTTAATAAAAATAAATGTCTGCCATCTTGAAATTTTAAAATGGTTGTCATTTTCACACCGTGCTGCTGCGTCGCATCGTATCTCTGATGTTCCGCACGCGTGGGACCCCCAACACCATCCTAAACATGCTCAGCGCCAAGCTGGGCGGGCCAGCTGCAGCGTCCAGCTTCTGCGGCACTAGGTACAAGCACACGTGAATGTGCCCGGAGCCCCAGAGAGTGGCAAATATCTAAATTAAATGTCATTTGTATACTAACAATATTATGGGGCTACGCCTGAAAAAAACATTTTATTTTATTTATTTTTTATTTTCGTATTCAGCACCCCCAAAAACCATGTAGACGATACCTATATACAGTATAGTTATACTATAGTTTACAAAAAAATAAAATCCATTTAAAAATAGAATTTTTAAATTGATTTATTTAAATTTGTTTTAAAATACGAAAATATCATTTTCATATTCAATACTCCTAAAAAACTTGAAAACGATACCTATATAAATTTTACTAAAAATTAAATATCCACCATCTGAGAAATTAAAAATTGATGACTTTTTTGTATTTTAAAATTGTTTTTTCGTATTCTTATTATTATTTCGTATTTTTTCCCATAAAATTTGGGAGAAAACCACTAAATTGGCAACACTGTCGTCTGAAAAGTAAACGTAATCCGTTGTCATGTAGTCAACTCCATTCAACTGCATACAATATTGATAAGCTCCGCCCCTTTCGCCGAATAAAATCCAACCGGGTACCCGACGAGAACCAGAACGTGTTCCGGTTACTTGTAGGGAAATATCCGACCCGGATGGACCCGGCGGCAATGTGGTGTGTGTGGGGTGTGATGTTGCCTAGTGTGAAATATTACATTTTTATGAATTAAATTTAAAATTTCGATTAAAGTTACATAAATCTAAAAGAAATAGGCATTTAGATTGACGCGTTTAAAAATTATAAGCAAATAAAAAATATTGCCCATCTCTTTCTCGCAAAACGATTTGTAACGTCACAAGTTGCTACCGCCATACATTTTGTATTGACAAATGTATGGCGGGAGCAACTTTGATATTGTAAATTAAAATTGTTTTGTATCTTCGTTATTTTTTAAGATACACGAAAATGGGTTCTAGATCGTTAATGAACATGTTGTCTAACATCGAATAGTCGAAAAAACAATTTTTAGGCATCATGACTATTGTTTGACAGAATATACTAATTGACCTTGTTTTTATTTATGACCTAAATGCTTCGTAATTGTTTCATTACACAGAAAAAAAATAATATAACATTATTTTGAAACCTAAAAACCTAAAATTTTTTTTAAATACACTTTTTAGAGCGGGTACACATTAGTAATGGAAATTAAGGCAATTTTTCATTAATTTCATTAGCATGCTAATTTTCATGTCTTAGCATGCTACGTGCTATTGCTATGCTATTTGCTAAAATCGATTTTTAATGATCATAAATAGCTGTGTTTTGTGAAATGCTAATGTTTTTTAATTACCTACGTCGCGTCGCCTATTAAGTATTAACATACATTTTTTTTATGATTAGCGATTTCCTGCTTCCAAATTGCAAAGCATGTTATATTATTTCTTAACACGTTAAAATCAAATTTTATATCTTTATGCACTCAAATATAATCTATATTTACACAAATACACACACACAGTTTCAAATTAAAGTAGGTTGATCTGATCACACGATCGATGTTAATCGCGCAAAAAACGCAACTATTTCACCTGACTAAAAAAACTAACCTACGACCTAAACGACAAAATACGAAAACATTAATAAAAAACAGCTATTGAATAATGGACCCTAAACGCATGCAATTAACTTTATTTTGAAAAAATTTGACGGCCGTGCCGGTAATGTATTTTCTCTTCTCACTCGCTTGTATTAATTCGTGAAACATCGCGGCAAATTATTTCGCATCGAATGATTTTAGCATTAGCAAATAGCAATAGAGTTAGCGCCGCGGTGCGAAGCAGCGCGGTCACAATTTTTTCATGAACGCAGACGATTGGTGCGCACGATAATTTTAGCAATCGTTTTTTTTAGCAACTAAGATTAATTTAATGATTGCTAATGGGCATTTAGCAATTAATTATTATTGCGAATGCTAATTATACCAACACTAGTACACATTGGGCGCTCGGCGTTGCGTTCGGCGCGCGTTGGTAGCGTACATACACAGCCTTAGCACGGCGTTTTACGAGCGTTTAACAATAAGTCCATACTACTGGCTCAGTTCGGAAATGGACGTCGAGGTGATTGCTTGTGTGTGGCTCCTATACCGTCGCTATAAAAGACGACGGCAGAGGCAAAGAGAATATTGGGTGCACCCAATATTACGAGATAGACTAACGCATGGAATGTTTGTAACATTGTATCCAAAATTAAGACAATATGAACCTAAGTTTTTTAATTATTTTAGAATGTCCATAAAAACATTTGATGACTTACTCCATGTTATAAAAGTAGATATTATGTGATTCAACAATTTTAAGAGAGTCGATTTCCTCAGTAGAAAAACTCGTAATAACGTTAAGGTAAGTACATTTATTTATTGAAATAAATCTAAGTTGTCTGAATCCTGGCTGGAGGCTGAAGGTGACGGTGACCACGATGGCGGCGGTGGTGGCGTCGTAGACCACTGCTGTGCTGGGGGTCTAGCAGTGGTATATCCAGAATATGTCGGTGCAGAATATGTGTATTGGTGTTGATTAGTTTGTAGTGGTGATGGTTGATAATAATTCTGTGCTTGTTTAATGACATTGAGCAATTCAATCTTTGTAGTTAGGCGTGAATTCTCGGGTACTTTTTTTAATTCACTGTAACTACAATGATGAACAGAATAATTTATCATCGTCTTCTCTATTAGTTAGCCGCATTTCATTTTGTTCCCTTGCTTTTAAACTTTTTTCTAAAATATCGACTATTTGTTTATCTACAGCATTCATTTTTTGTTTTTTCCTTGGGGATATTTGATATTCCCTTCAATTTGATCTTTAGGAGGTGGCATCAAGTCTTCATAATCTGTAATATTTACATTAGAACCAGAACCAGAAATGACAACAGAAAAGTGGAAAGAAGTAGAAGAAGGTTTCATGAAATACGCTAACTTCCCAAATTGTATTGGCGTAATTGATGGGAAACATATTGAGCTAATACAACCAGAACATTTTTTACAATTATAAAACCTACTTCTCATCAGTCTTACTAGCAGTTTGTGATGCAAATTATTGTTTTGTATACGTTGATATCGGATCCTATGGCAAAACCAGTGACTGCAATTTTTAAAAATACTGAATTTTTTAAACGGATGATGGATAATAAGTTAAATATTCCTAACCCCAAACCCATATCAAATGTCGATATAACACCACTGCCTCACGTGTTTGTCGGCGATGAAGCATTTGGAATTATGTCGAATGTGATGCGTCTATATGGAGGAACACAACTGACACGCACAAAAAAAGTTTTCAATTACAGATTATCGAGAGCAAGGCGCTATATTGAATTCACTTTCGGAATAATGAGTAATAAATGGCGAATATTTCATAGACCGATAGATGTAAACATAGATTTCGCGGAGAATGTCATTAAAGCTTGCACAGTACTACACAATTTCGTTCGAATACGCGATGGTTATAGATATGAAGACACACTTTATGTTTCAGCTTTACAATCTATACATTTAGAAAATTTACCACGAGGCAGCTTGTTGCTTGCTAGAACTGCAAGAGAGAAATTCGCCAATTATTTTATTAAAGAGGGAAAATTACATTGGCAAGACAACATGAATAATTACAGGAAACATATAAATAAAAAATTATACTCACCCAACAGTTTTTTCTTCTCCAAATTGTCTTCACAATTACAGAAAATTTCAACAATCTCCTCCCAATTACGCTTTTTTAAGATTTTATTTTTATAATCAGGACGTTCGTTCACGGAGTGTTGCAAAAATAATAGTGGCCACGTTTGTCTCCAAAACCGGCCATGTTGCGACTATTCCTCTTGAGGGACAAAGAACGGTTAATGCAGAATGGTATGCTAACATTTGTTTGCCACAGGTCGTTTCTGAACTCCGTAAAGAGAACTGCAACCGCCGCATCATCCTCCATCACGACAATGCGAGTTCTCACACCGCGCACAGAACAAAAGAGTTTTTAGAGCAAGAAATCATAGAATTATTAGACCATCCTCCGTACAGCCCCGACCTAAGCCCTAATGATTTCTATACTTTCCCTAAAATAAAGAATAAATTGCGTGGTCAGAGATTTTCATCACCTGAAGAAGCTGTGGACGCCTACAAAACGGCCATTTTGGAGACCCCAACTTCCGAATGGAATGGTTGCTTCGATGATTGGTTCCATCGTATGGAAAAATGTGTCAAATTTCGCGGAGCAATACTTCGAAAAGCAATAAATACATTTTTAAATAGTAATGTTGTGTCACTTCCTTGATTCCAGAAATTTTCAGTGCCGCCCTCGTATTAGTTTAACGAGGAATTCTTCATAAATAATATGATCCGTGATATCATCAGAAAATTTAAAATTTTCATCAGCACGATCAGCAGATGTTGATGTTCCAGGTTGTTCATTTAAAGCTCTGTTCAAAAGTTGTGTCGCAAATGCTGTGTCTATAATAAAAATAAAATTTTCATCAGTGAAATTTTAAACGTACCTATGTAATAATTTTTTCAATAAGAAAACTGATTTAAAGATGGCTAAGTTAATTTTCATTTCTAAAGTTAGGTTATATTATATCAAGGAAAAATGTATACATGTATATTAATTATAAACTACAAGCTAAGCTTGTTTTATATAATTATATTTACCTGTGGAGGCACGTTGAGCATCCGCTGCAGAAACATTGACTTCTACTAAAATATCTCTTTCCGCATGAAATAACGTAAGCTCGCCATTTTTGATGCTTTGAGTTTTGAAAACGCCGCTAATTTTCTCAACGATCATTTCGACCCACCTTTTTAGATGGGTCGTCGTGAGCTCTGCGTGAGCGTAAGTCATGACGTCATAAGTGACGTTTTCGCCGCGACCACAACGACCGCGGTCGTTATGTGGAACGACTAAAGGAGCATTTTGATCGTTGTGAGCGCTTAGTGGAACCCACCCCATACCTAACATCCATACATACGATAAAAATACAGAAGTCACTGTCAACTCGTCAGTTGTCAAACTGACTTGAGATTTGACTTTGACTTTTGTCATGTTGGAAGTTCCAGTTTGCAAATTCCAGTTTTTTGGCCGAACTGCATATTTAATTTGTTTAAATGTTTAGTTCCTTTTCAAACATATGGTTGTAAAGTATGTGTTTTATGAAAGACTGATGAGTGTTGTTGTAGCGCAATTTGAAAGTGTTTTATGTAGCCAATATATTTACTAGAAAAAGAGATAAAAGCGAAAATGTCTAGCAACAGGGATGATGGCTTGCTTGCGAAGGTCGATTTTCCTCTTTATACATTACAAATGCTTACAAATCGACACGTAATGGTAGCAGGAGGCGGAGGAGCGTCAAACACGGGTGTCGCAAACGGATTCGTAAGTGTTCAATATGTTGCGTACCTAGAAATAATAAAAACATAATACAAACATACAATACAAAGAGCTTTAAGTTTAATAAATATCATTTTTTATTTATTAGTTTTATCACCAAGGTGAGCTTCCTAGTATTGACCCCAATGTACACTTATCAATAAATGCTGAGACAAAAGTGATGCTTCATAACGAATATGTACAAATAATATAAGTTGAACTGCAACTTCTACTAATTGTCCATTGCCTTTAACATTTCTGCCTAATATATGATTACTGTATTTTTTTAAAGGAAATATTTGAATTATCACACAATGGCTTTAAATATGTGGCAGAAGAGGTGATGAGGTATGAGACTGGCCCCAATGTGGTGATGACCTGTGCCATACGAAATGTACAGAACAAAATTTACCTAACAGCGGGTCAGGAGAGCCACTGCCAGTTGTACAAGGTTAATGTAAAAATGGTGGATCAGGCTGAGATGAGGCGAGGGAGTTTTCGGGCAGAGAATGGGCTAGTAAGACGCCGCCGCCGGACGGTGTCGGAAAATGATAACATATCTAAAATGGACAGCAACTGCAATACCACCGAAAAGAGAATGTCATTTGAAATACGGCCTAGTGATAGTGTCCAAACAGACTTTGGGTTCGTATGTATTATAGTCTCATTGATGTTAGTTTTAGTCACAGCGTTTCCTCAATGCTAGATTTAAAAATAATGCCATTATTTTCTAGAAAAGAGCCACTACAGAGGGTGGTGACAATAAGCCACAATGGTAAACTGATGGCCACTGGTGGTATAGACGGAATTATAAGAGTATGGTCCTTCCCAAAAATGCAGTTACTCTTTGAATTAAATGGACATACTAAAGAGGTAAGATTTTTTCTGTTATTCTCTTGTGTGACAGAGATATTTTTATAAGCACACCTTTGTATCATCTTGTATATTTGTTAATTGGTTTTTAGGTTTTATTTTTGTTTTTTTTTTTTACATAAAAAATAATTAAACATGTTAATTTTTTTTTCCAGTTAGATGATCTAGACTTCAGTCCGTGTGATGTGAGACTAGTGAGTATAGCAAAGGACGGATTAGCTCACATCTGGGCCACTAACACTAAGGCCAATCCTGTACTCAAGTTAACATGCTGTCCACCTAACGGCACCAAGTATCTCTTTAGAAGATGCAGGTACATTTATTTCATGCACTAATATACATAAAAAGTAATATTGTACAAAACTAAAACTCACTATTATCACCCACCTAACAGTAAACTTAAGAATCATACTGTATCTAAAACAATAGTTAATATGCATATCATGCTGAGAATACATTAAAAAACTTGTAGGTATATCATCGTAGGTTAAAGTACATAGTTTACACTTTAAGAATGCTTTTTATGTGTTATGAAGTATGAGGAACATACTTTATTAAAGTCACTGGCCCGCATTCCCTGTAGGAGGTCTTACAGCTTACTCCATTTGCCAATATTTTCCATGTTAAAGCTATATTTTTGAACCCTAAGGTTCGGTGCTATCGAGGACAAGCCGGGTGAATACAGGATGTTCACAATAGCAAACCCCCTCACCCGGAGTGGGAAGCAGAAGGGCCTGGTGCAGCTGTGGGATCCCACTCGCGGGGAGCTGCGGAGGACGGTGGTGGTGGACGAGTCGCTGTCGGCGCTGGCGGTGCGCGACGACGGCCGCTATGTGGGCGTGGGCACCATGCTCACTGGCTCCATTGATATTTATATTGCGTTTAGTTTGCAGGTAAGAGACTGATAATTTCGTCTTATTATTATATTTACTTTAATTACCAGCTGAACTGCCAAACATTATATATTTTTTAAATGGAATATCCTAGATGTAACAAAATATATACTTCGACTTATTCTCAGACCTAGCAAAAATAAAAAGGAAGTAGTGAAATAGTGGCATGTGTAATGATATACTGGACACCAATTATTGGCCATTTATTAAGGGGCCTATGCACCCTGAAATAAAAGTTATTTATTTATTATTATTACAGTTATTTCATTGTCTCGATATTTTATTAATTATTAGTAACATAATAATTATTGAATTAATTAAAATGATATCTAGCAATATCCTGCAAAAAATATCCATAACCTGCAAACAAATGTATGAGTACATGCTTAAGCCTAATATACATGCTTATGGGTGCACTCACACATTTGTAATGTAAGTATTTTTTCGCGGGATATTGCTAGATATAATATTAATTAAATTGTATGCTATGGATTTCCGAAAAGTAACGCCTGATTCTATTAACTTGTAACTTGATCATCGTTACGCATAAAAATTGATGAAGAGTTACAAGCCTTTAAGCTCGGCACACCAAATGTCTAACTCAAATCGCTAAGTAGGCAAAACGAGAGAGCCTTATAACCATGTAGGTCATCCGCGCACCCCGTCATACTGAGATTGAGTCTTACAGCTAGTGACTTTTTACAAATATAAGTTCGGACACGGAATGTACCCTTTCAGTAAGGTGGCACGGACCATTATTTAGTTCGCCACTCGGATATAATATAGGTATTAGGTATACATTTATTTATTATTTTATTCTTCATGTAGACATTAACAAAGACACATTTGAAAGTTATAACAATACATTGGCGTACTTATCACTTGTGGATGCAAGTAGAGTAGATAGGGCAATGTACACAAACACACAACATAATATAACTAAAACATTAACATTCAGACTTAAACTAAAACTTATACAATACCTAAAAATAAATTAAGATACTAGTAATATAAATATAATAAAACATACTTATATACACAGATCGCAATATAATATACATACATACACATACATACAAATGACAAAATTTTATGAAACGTATGACTATTAAACTGCTCCTGAAATTTTCAAAGTAATTTTAATATAAACTAAAAATTAAACTAATAATAGATAGTGCCGTTTTAAAAGCAATTTAAATGCATTAAGAGTTGGGGCCTCCCGAATGTATTCCGGCAGACCATTCCAAAGACGCGCCGCAGCAACCGAAAACGAGCCCTCGTAGAAAATTGTACTACAGTGTGGAATTTCACTATGCATGAGCGAACAGGTCTCTCGTTAGGTGGTGTGTAGCTAAACCTTTCGTACAAGTAAGATGGAGAACGGGAACGAAAGAAGTTTAAAGGGGAGCGTGAGAGTGTGTGTATTCCGCCGCAGTCGTATCGGAAGCCACTTAAGACGTTTACGAAACTCTGAGATACAGTCGTACTTGCGCAAACTATACATATACCTAAAGCATAATTTTGCAGGCGTTCAAGTTTGTTTAGTGAGGCCTCCGTCGCATCCAAAAGAACGACGTCTATCTAGCAGTGGTAGTATGAGAGACTGCACCAGTAGCAACTTAGTTGGGAAAGGAAGGAAATTCTGTAATCGTTTAAGCGCATGTATCGCGCCATATACTAGCTGGCTTAGAATTTTTTTAATGACATTGACCAGAAAACGAGCTCGCCTGATGTTAAGCGATTACTGCCGCCCATGAATACTCGAGTTACGCTTGTAACTCCTCTGGTGTTGCGCACTTGCGTTCCTGGTCCATAAAATACCCAAATCCACCTTCGGCCTCCGATAACCTCGCTCACTCGGGGAAACAACGCAAGCGTTCTTTCACGCCGCTTTTCTGTGAAGCCGTGGTATTTATCCGGTCGAGCCGGCTCATTCGTGTCGAAGCATGGCTCTCCCTCAGTTTCGAGAGAATAGTTATACTTATATATATAAGAGTTAGAATGTCGTAAAAGTATCATTGTCATGTGACACTTAAAAGTGGTCAAACATTACAACATGATTATATTCTATGCACAAAATTTTAGGCATAGGGCGAGGTAGGCCATATGAGATTTAGGTGTACAGCGAAATAGTCCTCAAGCGAAGTGCACAACGCGAGACAGGTAAACGACGCGTAAGCCCAATAGCTATTTGAAATTGACGTTTAGACATAATGCGAATTAGTCGTTCTGTGAATTAGGTATACCAAACGTAATAAACGGGTTACAAGTTTACCCATACGAATAATATGTAACGTGTAAGTAATTAAGTATTTGATATTAATCCAATACTCTATTACGACGACAATATTATTAAGTTATAATTTACTAAGTGTTAAGTCATGCTTAATAAAAATTATAAAGCACGACGTACGTGTCTAACGTCGCACGACGCACGTGCGTCGCGCAACACGCATGACGCAGTAGTGTGCAGTCGCCTTGCAACAGAAATCGTACAAAAAAACGGGACTCGGTCGCCTCGCTTATGCGTAAGTGATTAATTTATTACGTTTGCTTAAACATGTAATAAGTACCGACAGCATTTTCGATTCTGAATAATGATTTAACTTCTGTGTTTATATTGAAACTAGCTAACAGAGGCTAGTGTTAAAAATTTAGACTCATGTCGTCCCATTAGAGCGGTAAAAATCATTACTTACCGTATATTCATTAATTAATTAAATACCGTTTATTTCAATCTGCATAGGCCCATATTATAAATATCTTATAGACTAACATACATATTAATATATATAATAAACTAACACTAAAAACTATATATAATATACTAAAACTAATATAACTTTGTTCTGCCCGTTATATAAGTCAGTAAGCTGTCGTTCGCGCGAGCGCTTTTGGCTTTTCTTTAAGCAGAGCTTTTGTCAGCGCTGTTATATTTTAACCTCGTGACAGCCGGACGGACAGGCAGCTCAGTGATAGGGACGCGTCTTTAACCTCGTGACAGCCGGACAGACAGGCAGCTCAGTGATAGGGACGCGTCTTTAACCTCGTGACAGCCGGACGGACAGGCAGCTCAGTGATAGGGGCCAATATCTGCCAACATGCTGTAGAATGTGACCCGGAATGGTTCCTTGCTCTGCTGAATAGGTGCCTCACCGTCGCCTGCTTCCCCAAACAGTGGAAGCGGGCGACTGTGGTGGTGCTAAGGAAGCCGGGCAAGGAATCGTACCGGGTACCAAAAGCCTATCGTCCGATCGGCCTCTTGCCTGTTCTCGGCAAAATCTTCGAGAAGATGCTGGTCGCCCGACTTAGGTTCTACCTGCTGCCCAAAATTAGCCCTAACCAGTATGGCTTTATGCCCCAAAGGAGCACCGAAGACGCCCTCTATAGGTTGGTGAACCACGTCAGAAAACAGAGGGAGGAGAAGAAAATTTCTGTCGTGGTGTCGCTGGACATAGAGGGGGCCTTCGACAGTGCTTGGTGGCCGGCCATAAAGGTTAGGTTAGCTGAGGTTGGGTGTCCGGGGAACCTGAGGCGGGTGATCAGCAGCTACCTGAGTGAAAGAGGAGTGAATGTAAGGTATGCGCTGGTATGGAAGTGAGCAGGGAGACCAACAAGGGGTGCGTGCAGGGATCTATCGGTGGACCGATCCTGTGGGACCTCTTGTTGGACCCCCTGCTATGGATGTTAGAGGAGATGGATGTTTTTAACCAAGCTTTCGCCGACGACATAGTCTTAGTTTTTGATGGAGAAACGGCCCTCGAAATCGAGAGCAAAGCAAATAGGGTCCTGAAGGAAATTAGCAAGTGGGGGGAGCAGAATAAGCTGAAATTCGCCCCCCACAAAACATGCGCTTTATTATCTACCCGAAGACTGAAATATGACGCGCCTCGACTCACTATGGGGGGTGTATTTTTACAATATCACGACGAGATTAAGGTATTAGGTCTTACAATAGACAGCAGCCTCACCTTTAACGCCTACGTAGGCAATGCCTGTAAGAAGGCCATCAGTAGATATAAGCAGCTTGCTAAGGCTGCCAGAGTAGGCTGGGGGCTTAACCCCCAGATAGTCAAGACAATATATATGGCCGTTATAGAGCCGACTATTCTGTATGCATCGGCAGCGTGGGCACCCACCGTGGAAAAGATGGGGGTCCAGAAAAGGCTCAACTTCGTCCAACGGGGGTTTGCCCAGAAGATTTGCAGAGCATATCGGACCGTCTCCCTGAACTCTGCGATGCTGTTGGCTGGGATACTCCCTCTTGATCTCAGGATACTCGAAGCTTCCGAGGCTCTATGAGATCAAGAAGGGAGTACCGCACCCGGCGTTGAAAGACAGGGAGGTGGAGCGAATGGCTCTAGCGATCGAGGACCCACATCCGGCAGAGCAGGTAGAGCTGAGGTTCGGGTTGGTAGACGAGGACTCGTATGCAGACGTGGTTAACAGCCACGTCCATAGGATCTATACGGACGGCAGCAAGATTGAGGGTCGAGTCGGAGCCGCACTCTCCGTATGGAAGGGTGAGGTCGAGACGAAGGCCGTCAAGCTTGCGTTGCCGCCGTATTGTACCGTCTACCAAGCCGAGCTTCTAGCGCTCCAGAGAGCAGTAAGTATAGCCTGTAAGAGTGGAATGGCGAAGGTCGGTATCCTTAGCGATTCCAGATCGGCTCTCCAGGCAGTCACCCTTAGTTCCCCTCATCCCCTGGCAGTGCAAACAAGGGAGGCCCTCCGAAAAGCTGCATCGCAGAGGCGGGAGGTCTCCCTGTTTTGGATTAAGGCATACACAGGGTTGAGAGGGAATGAGAGGGTTGACGAATTAGCCAAGGAGGCCGCGCTGCGATTGAAAAGGAAGCCTGACTACGATCTGTGTCCTGTTTCATTCGTCAAGCGTATCTTAAGAGAGGATACGGTTGAGGAATGGGACAGGAGATACGAAGTGGGAGGGACGGCCGGAACCACGAAGCTCTTTTTCCCAAGCTCTGCTGCTGCATACAAGATAGTAAACAAGATAGACATTACACATCACACCACACAGATTCTGAGGACCCGTCGTGCTCATGTCAGCCAGGAGTTGAGGAGACGGTTCCTCACCTGTTACTCGAGTGCCCGATTTTTGCTAGCAGTAGATATGATACTGAGCAAAAATTGGGCATATCGATTACGGGTGAGAGCCTGTCTTCCATCCTGGGGGGAAAAAGGAGGGAAATATTCCTCGAGTACTGTAAGAAGATTGTGGGTGTAGTATGTAAGAAAAACTGCGATATTTTAGTGTGATATTAGTTAGGCTCTATTTATAATATGTTTTTGTGATATTAGGCTAGTCTTTTACCTTGTGTCGTCGTTTTATTGTTGATATTTTAAATGGTTGTGATTATTTTAGTTGAATTTTATTATTTTATTTTTATTGTATTTTATTGAATTACTATTTTAATTGATTAACTTTTTAAGACTTAATTTTAAATTGAAAAAATTTAAATTGTATTTATCGTATTATTTTGGATTTTATTCATGTTTGTATCATGGATGTTCTAATCTTTTCTTTTAGAAAGATAAATGTGACGGAATTACTATTGTAATAAACAATTCAATCACTGTAAATATAATATAAGAAATTGTACAATTAGATATAAGACTATTATAAAAACAGAAAAATAACTGAAAAAAAAAGAATTAAAACAGATAAATAAACAGCCCTGATAATGTTAGGGGGAGGAAAAAAAAATAATAATAAAGTGATAGGGACCCGTCTTTACCCTTTGGGTACGGAACCTTAAAAAGAGATAGCAAGAGATTCCGACTGCCACTTTAAGGGTTTCCTATCATGGCGGTAGGAAACCCTTAAAGTGGAGTATTGACCGGTATTTTATATCATCGACTGTAACAATAAGTGTCCCTCAGCGCGTGGCGCACGTGACGAGCGCGCACCGCATGTTCGTGACGGGGCTGACGTGGGTGGGATGCAGCGGGCCGCGCGCGCGCTCCGACGCCGCGCTGCTGTCCATCTCCGTGGACAACTGCCTCGCCGTCACCACCGTGCCGTGCCAGCGTGAGTACAGCGCCAGCAGTGTGTCGTCGTCCCGCTCTCTCCCGCACTCCCGCTCGCACACTCATATAGACTGCCATCAGCATTTAAAAACAGAAATCAAGTGATTTCAATGCGAGTCAGCTCTAAGTTGTTCCTCAAGATTCCCCTAAGCGTGTCGGTGATTATTGTTGACGGTCCTGGCTTGACACATTTTTTTAATACTCATTGTAGCTGCTACTAGCTAGTATTTTGCCAAAAGTAGCGATATTATTTTATAATGTGTAAATAAACTATTTAAAGACTCCAATTACCCAATTAAACTATGTCTCCCGCAGGCACCGTACCCGCGTGGATTGCCATCATCGTGATCGTGTTCCTGCTGTTCTGCACCTTCTGCGTGTGCGCATACCTCGACATATAACGTCCCCCGCCGCGCTCGCCAGCTACACACGATTATAGGACGAGTATGTGCTCCTGAACTATGCCAGTA
Source organism: Phengaris alcon alcon (assembly GCA_037179445.1). Taxonomy (NCBI): domain Eukaryota; kingdom Metazoa; phylum Arthropoda; class Insecta; order Lepidoptera; family Lycaenidae; genus Phengaris; species Phengaris alcon. The sequence continues at coordinate 152,244 of JAYRCH010000214.1, read as the reverse complement.
CTACTGGCCGCTACGATTTGCCGTCACACTGTTAACACGGGATGAAGAATATACATGGAAGGAACACTTAATTCGATATGTTTTTGTACTTTAATTTGGTTGTGATTTTGGTGGATTTTCGAGTACGACGTACGAATTACGACTGTAATTATGTGACATCTTAAATTGATAGAATATCTATTCAATATTGCTTTTGATTGGATGACGCAAACGCGTTAGCCAATCAAAAGCGCTACTGTGTAAGTTTTTATCGTCAAAATACCTCTGAAACTGGGAATTTTAGTTAATAATCTAAGGGCACTTAGTAGAATCCAGGCACCAGTAGAATGTAGCCGGAGTGAATTATGGCAATAGTGACGTGCAACCGCCGGCCAGTAGCAGTGGACCATTCATCTGGTTTAGGGACAACCCCATTATCTCAGACAGTAAAATTACACTTTTACTGAATCCATTTCTCTCGTTTGTCAGTCAGTAGAGACGTTGTTTCACTTTACTGACTGAGATTTAAACAGAGTATACTGTAAGTTCGGGCCGTAGGTTTATTCAAATTCAGTGATGCACTGCGTGTATAGATATTGTATGTAATAAATCAATTTCAAGTTTTTGGTTGTTTTTTTGGCAGATTGTTGCAGATATTTAAAGCTCCGAGCTTCAAATTAGCATTTGTTCTCACTTGTGTCATAAACATTAGAGCGATTTTTTGTTATAATTATAAGCACTTTTGACTTCTGGATTAGATGTATTTTGGATCTCAGTTTTGGATACTTACTGAGATCACATTTAGGCAGATACTTTTGTCTACAAGAGATAATGCTTATCTCTCGTCTCTCTCTCAACAGTTACGGTTTGTTTCACAATCGCATAATAAGTGTCAACAGCTTATCTGTATGCTTTGTCTCTGTCGCTAGATTTTTTTAGGAAAAAACTAAAACACATACTTTTTCTAAAACATATAATTACATCAAAACAAATAACATATATTTATCATAACCATTCGGCAAGTTACATTGTTTAGACCGGACTAGAGATCGACGACCCACGCGCACATCCGGCTACATCTGGATCACATCCGGCTACATGCGGCCATATACGGCCACATCCGGCTACATGCGGCCACATACCGCATACGACCGATGGGCCACACACTCCACAGTGCGCGACATCCGCGACTAAGTGGTCGGTATGTGCGACTTCGTCAGGAAGAATAGATTACAAGTAGACTTTATATAAACTTAAACAGGAAGACAAGATGTAACAGAAAACTGTGATGTAACCTTATATTCGTTTATCAAAAATATCATTCAAAAGTATTTTAAGTTCGCGATACATTCGGTTTCTAATACATTTAACATTACATTTATGATATACTTAACAATTCGAACATTTCATTAAAGATATATTTATATTTCTCTATCTATCGATCAGCTGAAAAACAGAGATTCTAGATTTTAAAGTGGAAGCGACGCCGCGGCCATGTTTTCTGTGGTCGCGGCGTCGCGGCCGTATATAAAGATATATTACAACAATAACAGATTACATAATATATTTTGGTTTGTATATCTATATATTTAGTATATAGTTGTGTATATTGTGCGAGTGGTCCCCAGTTTCGATGCGGTAGACACGAAGGCACTGACGAACCAGTGATAATATTTACGTGTGCGTGTGACTTCTGTGGACTAATCCTAGTTGTGAGCAAATGAATCTTCCCTCAGGCCAGTCGTCACAGAGTTGAAAGGGAAATACTATCACTCGAGAGCAGAAATGTATCAAACTTTTCTAGCAATGAGCAAGAAAAGTTACCAAAGTTACGTTGCCAGTAAGCTGAAGCGATAATATTCACCTTGATGCGTTTACCGAATACTCTATATGAGCACTGTCGAATGTGTGTCTGAATCTGAATATACGATACGATATTCACGAGCCCACAAATATGGATGAAGCATGTTAAAAATTGATAAAAAATGACATTAATATCATAGGGCATTCATTTTTGCGCTGAGAATGTATGACACTTGCACTAGCTTAATGTTACTCCAAACGTTACAACATACAGGTATAGTCTGCAGTCTGCACCACTATATTATGACGTATTATAACCGGTAACTTACTGAAGGAGTAGTGAAATTAATCTGTTTAATGGTGGCAAAACTGCTAGTTAGTTACTACTGCTACTAGAAATGTAACATTTCCAAATGAAGGTAGTTTGAGAAATAAAAAAAATAATCAATGTTCTATTTCCAGATATCATTATGGAGTAAAACTAATTTTTAATTAGCCTTATCCGTATTCGCTGGTTCGTGTTAGGCTCTAAACGGAGGACTGCATTTCAAACTGCACACAAGTGCAATTGAAGCGCAGTCCGCCCGTCTAGAGCCTAAACGTAACAATTTGTCTGTATCTAAATATAGTATATTATAAACGTTGAAAAGTTAGCGCCAGGCCTCACGCTGGAGCCACCACAGCGGCGCAGTCGCCGGTCCAAACAGCTGGGCGGACACCGCGCCCTCGCACACCCCTCACTCCGATCCTACAAGGTAAGGACGCAAACACACTTTTGGCAACTACGCATATGTATGAGATAGCCCATAGAGCGGCGTTTCAGCGAGTTGCGAAACTAATGAACGTGCGTCGTGAGTACCAAGTGCGTCCGCGCCCTTGGATGCGAACAAACCGCGCCCCGCACTCGACAAAAAGAAGGAAGTTTGATCCCCCCAGCTAGCGAGCCGGCGCGGGGGCGCGGGCGGTTCGCTCCGGAACGGTCTGCACACAACAAATGGCACATGTACATAATATGTAGCGCTCCACATTACCTACAAAAATAAACATTTGTATATATAATAGCTACGTGTATATTATAATCTTTGCTTTAATAACATCAGTACTGTTTTCCTTACGTTAAAACAACATCCGTTATACCACGGCGATCTCCGGCAGCGGCGCCGGAGCCCGGTCTGCCGGCGACCCTCGGCACACTAAGCCACATAAACTACACTAAACCGTAGGCGTCCTTAACTCAATTAAAATTTAAATTAAACTACGTATCAAGAAAAATACAAGATATTATATGGCCTAATGTTCTAAGATTTGGAACACAATTTAACTTAAGTCAAAAAAACTTAATTGCATTTACTCGTAATACTACAGATGCTTTAAATAAATAATTCCATAAATACATAGGCGCGGCTCGAGTTGCGGAGCGCTATATTTGTGACAGTTTTGACAGCTGCAATCACATTTGACGCATGTCATTCGAGCATATTGTCGAAAAAGGCGGCAATATGCTAAAACGCAAAAGAATGAGAAAGAAAGCCAAGGATATTTTGTAGATTAAAAAATACAACTGTTAAAATCACCACAAACATCGAGTCGAACGTAGCACTTTTGCACATTTGATAAATCAAAGTTAGATTTGTGCCCCACCAGTTATAAACGTAACACCACCGAGTTACTCAATATGTACAATATCATCGTAGAGCAAACGTTTCGCACGCTCCGGTCCCACACGACTCTCGCAGCGCCACACCGCCACGCCAGTCACAACTGAGTCCATGCAACGTTTGCGAACATTCAAAGGCCCTGTAATACTGACTCATAATTAATTGACTCAATCGCTCAGTTACACAAAATATTCCACTCAAGCATATGGAGATTATACTACAGTACAGTTCATTCGGGTTGAAAGAATAGTGTTTGTAACTTAACATTAGCGATATCTATTAAAAATTCACATAGAAACTGCTTTTGAGCCCGTACTCCACTAAGAAATGCATTCGACGCGAGTCCCGCAGAGCTGGCCGGCGCGCTCACACTGCAACAGATGGCAGCACGTTAGTACACACGGGCACCGCCAGTAGCGGAGAATATTCTACAACGACCAACCTCGCCTCGCGACGGTTACACAGTACGCGAAGCAGCTAGGATAAGGCGAGTGACAGTCACAGGCAGTTCATATAAGAATAGTTAACATAATGTATCATATGGTAGCATACTGACCCCAACCGAAAATAACGTAAATGCCCCAGAAAAGGCCAAGCTAACAGTATGCTGAGGCTTGCGACACGTAGAGTTATCGCATAGCACAGCTGTGTCCACTTAAAAACAGTTTCACTAAAAGTAATACAGTCCGGGCGCACTACGGGCGGGGGGCGCTCGGTCAGAAGTATCCGAGGTCCATGTGGTACTCACCCTGGTCGAAGGTGCTGGGATTGATGTAGGAGAGCAGGTCCTGGTCGCTCATGTCCGTGAGGCCCTGCACCGGCGCTGCCATCTCTTGCGACACGGCCTGCGACACGGCGTGCGACACGGCCTGCGACACGGCCTGCGTCACGGCCTGCGACACGGCGTGCGACATAGCCGACAGCGGCGCCTCGGCCGCGGGCTCGGCGGGCGGCTGCGCGTCCTGCACGCCCTGCCCGCCCTCCGTGCTGAGGATGTTAGCCGTGTTGATGGCCGATGTTACCAGCGCGTTCATCGTGCTGTCCGACGTCAGGATCTCGGCCGCCGCGCTCAGGATCATGGACTTGACGGCGGCGGGCGGCGTCTTCACGGACGTGGGGATATCCGACATCATCATGAGCTCACCCTGCGCCGCGCCCGGCTGCAGGCGGTCGCACAGCAGGCCGGGCGACACCTGCGGGTCGAGGATGACGTCGGGCGAGATGGCGGCGGGCAGCGGTAGCAGGTCGGGCGCGGGCGGCGTGCGGCCCACGGCAGCCGGGCTCAGTAGCACGTCGGACGCATGTGACGCGGTCGGCGACGTGGACGACGACAGATGGTCCTCCACGCGCGAGTTCACGAGTTCGTCTAGCTTGTCGTCCACGGTGGGCATGATAGCGGCCGTGGCCTTCATGGCGTTCATGGCATCCTCCACCAGAGCGTCCATATGCGCAGTCTGGCGCGCCAGGCGCTCCTCAATCTGCGTGGCGTCCATCTTGGTCATGGCGCCGAAGGGGTTGAAGCTCTCGGTGCGGTCGGGCTGGCCGAACGTCATGAGACGGCGGTCAGACGGGTGTGCACCGCCCGCCGCCGGCTCATCCAGCATCAGCTCGGAGTTCATCGCCTTCATGTCGGTCTCCAGCCGTTCGATGGTGGTCTTGGTGGACATGAGCCGACGCATCGACTCCATCGACCCCATGGACGCCATCATGGGCTGGTCCTCGTATATCTGGCCGGCGTTGTCGGAGTTGAAGATGGCGGCGGTGACGGACTCCACCATCTTGTCGGTCTGGACCTGGTTGTGCATGGCCTGCAGTGTTTGCGCGAATGACTGCGCGCTGGGCGAGGAGGTCGACGGCGACAGCTTCATCGAATCGTATCCGCCGCCAAATCCCACCTGCTGGATGAAATGATATATTAGATATATTAGCGAAAGAAGTTGCTGCGGTTACGTCAAATTCACAATTTCACAAGCGCTGATCACGCGCTCCATCATCTGTACTGGATCTAAGCCGACTTATCTGTATACTGACCTGCGACTGGCCGTCGCGGGAGGTCTCGGACTTGAGGCGCAGGTCCATGACGTCGGGGCCGCGCGCGTCGTTGCTGTCCCCCCCGCAACCCTCCGACCCGTCCAGCATCGAGTGCTGGCTCGAGTCGTCCACCTGCACCCCCAGGATAGCATATTAATTATCCAGAATTGATTATTAATTTTTTTGTAAATCATTAATATATACCATTCCTAACCGTCGGTAGGGTTAAAGTTTTCCGGGATGTATTTATTGAAATAAAAAAAAATGAGGGAGCACACATGTGGCACCGCAGAAGCTAGACGCTATAGACAAGGCGAGCGAATGAAAGTAAAGGATCATAGACGTCACGGGGGAGGAGACTCACCTCGCTCTTGAGGCCGAGCGGCTCGTGCGGGTCGGGTAGCAGCGAGGCGCGGCGCGGCGGCGCGGAGGGAGCCGCGGGCGGCGGCATCAGCCCCGAGCCCCAGCGGCACTCCTCACCTGCGCACACGCACATGTTATTGGCCGCGCTCACGTACGCACCACCTAGCTGCGTGCCCAAACTACTGCTCTCATCCATTTCAGTCGTATGCGTAAAGTCGTAAGACAAAACGAATCTTTAATTAAAAAAAGTAGAAGCCCCATCGAGGAAGCAGAATTAAATTTACCAAAAAATTACGTCCGTTTATTAATTACACGTATTCGCCGGGAGCCTTAATATACGTTCTTAAGCACTGACTATAATATTTTTAATTAAAAACATGACGCTAATATAAAAGCAGCATTATGGAGCATCAGTTAAGTTATGTTATACACACTTTATTTTTTTTTTGTTTCTGACTATTATATAAATCAAATACAAAGAATATTTTCAAGATACTTAAAAATAAAATTATTAATTATTTTCTAATTGAAATAAAATATTGTTACGGATTTTTGAGGACACGGGTTAAATTAAATTTAGTTACTTATCGAACGGAGAAACAAATAGAATGTTTTTCTGGTTTTGTACAATTAATTCAGCAGCGGCGAAGTAGAACACATTTAATGGTAGAAAAAAAATAAAAACAAAATCACAACGCGATCAGCCTTTAATGATTATCTCAAGGCACTAAATAAAGTTACACAGCTATGCAATCTTTGAGTACTCTTCTCGGCATGTTGACTGAAATGCATAGAGGAGTAGACGACAAAAGAAAACAAATTGGCACGATGTTGTCTAGCTACATGTGGGAAGTGTGGTCACTGAGCTGGTGTCTCTGTGCCGTGTCCGTGTCGGGGTGGTGTCGGAGTGTACGCTGTGCGATGGCGTGGGGCGGTGTTTTGCATGCTACTCTATATGTCAACGACAACACTAGCAAAAATCTAATTTTACGATTCTTGATGAATATCACAAAATATACCGAATTTTATTAAAATAACAGCGTGTTTCACAAATTTAGTAAAAATATTGCTACTATCTTTTAATATATGTTTCTTGTATTACCTCAAATCTGTATGTTTACAAGATAGTAAGTAGTGTAAATTTAATTATGTTCGCCCGCGCACCCACGAGACTTGACAAGGGACCGTCATTAACTGACAAATTTAAAAATTTATTTATCACGCTGTATTTGTAAACAGAACTCCAAGCTTTTTGCTCAGCTTGGAGTTCTGTTTACAAATACATATTTGTCTCCTTCATACTCAAAAGCTTATACGCGCGCGAAAGTGTGACAGAGTGTGTGTGTGATACACACAAACGTAAAGTTATCTATGTGTAGACGTGCCAACAAAACTATATTTACCTATATGAGTATCTAATATGTGTAGAAGGTAGTTCTTGTAATGTAGCAAGGTAGTGTTCAATCTTCAATTGTGAGAAAGTATTTGTCAGCCTGTGTAAATGTGGAAATTCGTACAATAGTTCGGAACTAAAAGAAGGTTACAGCGCCTACTATTTTTTTTCATTTTATTGTAATAACAGTTTGTTTCACGTTTACGCTTTACATAGAAAACGAAAAGTATAGATGCAAAAGTTGAATCCCTGCGGAACACATAATTAAAGATCGAATAATTACTCAATATAGAATCGATATTTTAATATATAAAAATCTTAAGCATAATATGCAAAAGTAATAGTCGCAATATCAATTAAAAGGCATTGATTACATTAATTTTGCAAGGTAGGTTTTACGTGATAAACAGAGTCGAAAGATTACGTTAGAGGAAAAATTAAGCGAAGAAAAAAAGAAACGAGCGTTGTGCTTGTGATGTGTCGGTTCTGTTCGTGTGTGTTCGCACCGTGGTGCGTGCGTGTGCGTGTCAATACCGTAACGGCAGGCGCGGCAGCGACAGGCGGCAGCCGAGCTCGCTACCTAGACAGACCTAGTTGGAAACAAAGGGGAAAAAAACAGTACGCGTATGCGCATCAGTAATTTCTTCTAAACTTTTACACTATATCGTAAACATCACACACCGACACCCAGCTGTCATGCTCAGATATCACAAGCGCCCATCGATCAACTTCTGGCTGAATACACAATTTTAAATCTTCTGAATCACTAACATGAAGGTAAATCAAATACAAACTTCTTTTCTTTTTATTGCATTGTGTGTTCATCTTTTAAATTTCCTTGCATAAAATTTTGGGATTAAAAATAATAAAATCAGAAGTTTATATCGGATTCTTAAGTTATCAACCGGAAACAAAACGAAAGTGTTAAAATTTAGTGCAAAGAAAATTCACAGAGCAAATATTTTTCTAAAGCCATCGTATTAGAAAATAAAATGTATTTATGTTATGCCTATGTTATTCTTAAATAATACTTATTTAAATTAAAATATCTTACATAAAAATAAAGCAATAGTAACAAGCGGAACACGAGGATCGTCTCGGCCGGACTAAAGCGCCTTACTCACGGTCCAGCCTGCAAATCCAGCACCGGTAGTAATGGCTGTCATTAGTGTCAATGATTTATAATTTTTGCCTACAAGTCCGCTTTAAGGCCGCGGCATTGGATTTACAGCCTGGACCGTGAGTATGGCGCCTTACTTACGGTCCAACCTGAAAAGCCAGTAGCCTGTCAATAGCGTCAATTTGCTGTCAATAGTGTCTTAATTGTTATAATTTGACTGCTGGACGGTGGCTGGAAGCTCAAAATATTCTCACAGGATCGTTGCTGGAAAAAGTTTTTATCCCCTCCACTGCAAACGTCATCCACGTTGCCTTTAAATGGACCATAAGCCTCGCTGGACTGTGTTGCCAAGAGAAACGATGCGAATGTTTGAATACCGTAATATAATGTTTGAATAATAATGAAACCATAAACATTCGTTTCCCATCGTTTCCCACACAAAAAAAAAAACATTAAATAGATACCTTAAACCACCGATAGTTCCATTTAATTTGGGGATTCCTAAAACCTCTAAAATTGTATGTTTCTGTAAATTCCGATATGATAGAGGACTAAAATGAACGTACCTAATGTACCATTCAATATCTAATAAATAATAAGGAATTGCTTCTTTTTATGTTTTTGCGAATATAACTCATTGCAAATGAAACTGTCGCCATAATATATTGGTATCGTAGGAATCTTCCTATGAGTCGAAAAATGCTACTAACTAGTGGTGAACCCACTAAGTTGGGAACACTACTGCATGACCAATGTTATTGGACAGGATTCTTTCAGGATTCAACGGTTTCAGGCCGCGGCCTTGTGTGCAAAAATGATTGAGCACTTTGCAGGCTGGACCTGTAAGTGCCATAACGCTGTTCGCGATCTATGGCAAGCGACATATACACCGGCGGTGTTACTGAAGCATGCCGTATGCCACAAACGTCACAAGTATATCCGCCCCCTCCCCGCCTGTCCGTCGAACGCCCGCCGACTTTTGTCTCCACAATAAATCATGCTTTACAAATATTATGTAGGTATATTTCGAGCTCGACCGAAGTGAAGTTAGCGTGCGTTAGCGTCAGAACGGAACAGAAAGGAGACTTTAGTAGCGTTAAGTTCGGTCGAGCGGCAACGATCGGATCGTATTATTCGCTAGATTTTTCAAGGCAGTGATGTGTACTATAAAGTATAAACGATCAATATAATGGACCGATTACGAAAAATTGTGCAGAGAAAAATCGCAACCGACTAAACCGTTCGAGACTGGAATCGAACTTCTGATTGACGAAGTGGAATCATACGCAAGTATTCGGTAACTTTCAACGGCGGGTGTGGGCGGGGCGGGAGGGGCAGCGCGGGGAGCGGCGGGGCGGCGGGCGGACGTACCTTGAGAGTGGTGTCGCGTGGCGTGCATGGGCCCGGTGTCGTGCTCCGGCGGCGTGTAGTAGAAGGTGTGCGGCTCCGAGCACTTGCCGCCCGAACGTACGAACACCTGCGCCGCTACCGCAGCGCCGCGCTCCAGCGGGCACGCCGGCACGCAGCACACCAGGTGCGTCTGAAAACAAAATCAATGTCAACAACCTTTGTTTCGCATTTGCTGATTACTTTAGGCCAGAAAACAGGACACTTGCTCAAGTGGACTTCCTATGAGGGAAGACAGATGGCAATTACAATAAACACATGGCAATTAGCGAACCACGTCGCCGTTAATAACAGAGTTTCCACATGTAGCAGGGATAATGCATTGTCGATTCCAGTAGAGTTTGTACAAGCGGGTGCAAAGGGTAGCGAGTTTACCTGCTGCAGGAAGTCTTTGTCGGGCACGACCTCCTCCTCCCAGGTGCGGCCGTCGGCATGCCCGCGGAACACCACGCGGGTCTCCTTAAGGAAGTTCTTGCCCAGCAGGTACAGCTCCAGCCCGCCGCTGGACGGACACGACACCAGCGACTTGCGGCTCACCTCCGGCACGCCCGGCGGTTGCGCTGTACATGAGACATGTTAAATACCATCTCGAATATGATCTACTTTTACTTCGGGAAGCGAGCCCTTCGCTTACTATAGAGAGCCACGCGCCACCAATTTGGGCATGAATAGCAGGTACAATTTAGTGGACTTTAGATTAAAATTATGATTTATGACAGTTAAATTGAACGTTTTCAAAAACTTGCATGTGAGAAAAAAAAAATGGAACCTTAGTAATAATAGCGGTACTCACTGCATATAATCTGAGTGGAGCAGACCTGCAGGGTCTCGGCGCGGCCGGCGGCGTCCACGATCTCGGTGCGGAACACCATGCGGCAGCGCGTGGACTTCTTCTTGCCGCGCGCCGCTTGCACCCCGCCGCCCGCGCCGCCGCCCGCCCCGCCGCCCGCGCCGCTGCCCGCGCCGCTGCCGAACGCCTCGCCAAAACGGTGTTCTACGTCTACGTTCCTTTCCTGTAACAAAAAAGTCAATATAACATTTTTATTCGAGGCAGAAGTATCTAAGACCTTGGCCAAAAAGTACGAATTCATGGCGAACTAAACGCGCGTATTACGCGCGAGCAATTCCTAATTCACAGAGAGAGAAGTAACAAGTTATACGAGATTCGCGGCGAATTCGCACAGCGGCGCGGCGGTCTACGCAGTCAGGTCAAAGAATCTTGCGCCAAAAATTTCAAGAGCGGGTTTCATGACAAGGAATTGGGACTAACCTTGAGTATCCCGACGCAGTCGCACGTGACGATCCAGTTTTTGGCAGGCTCGAGGTCTATCTCGATGACGACGGTGCCGTCCTCCTTCTTCTCCTTGCACGGCGTGGAGTTCTTGCCGGAGACGCGGCACGCCTGGTAGAACATGTGCGGCGCCACGCGACCCGTGTCCGTGCCGATAAATACCTGAGCACAATGGACACTGACGTTGCAAGAGCGAGAGAGGGTGATAGTAGCAAGAGGCTTAAATAATTAATATAGACAAAAAACTTCTTAGAAATCACCGAGGCAGATCATCAGTCCGCCGAATAAAAATCTTCGCAATTTTAATTTCGCTAAATAGTAGCCGTTAACGATTACCAATGATGACCTCGTCTATGAATAGACTTTTATATAAGGATACTTATGTGTTATAAGAAGTTTAGATTAATTAAATACGATGTTTGGTTGCGCCTTGTATTATCAGATAATCTAATTCCTAAGCAGGTAGAGTGTTATCATTATTTATTTCTATTATAATGATGATATGCAGTCACAATACAAATAGTCAATGATATGTCAGTTTGGTATTACGAGTATTATACAAACAAATTATGACAACGGTCAACCTGCTTATGAATTAGAATTCTTGATAGTACCTTTGTACCTAGCAAGACCGAACAGCCAAATGTGTTCCTAAGCTCAAAAACCCGACCGGCTGACCTGACTGAGAAGGCTTGACCAATTCGGCAATTTTTTGTTTTCATATTTTTCGGCAAGGCATAAGAAAGGTTCTTATAAAAAGAAAAAAAAAAATGTCTATCACCATTGGCCGATAACTTTAGAAGAAGTTTGTCCAGGCAGCTAGTATTCCCGCAATTACATAAGGCAATTATCATATCAAGCCAAGTATGTACTCACTTGTAACACCGCCGGCCTGTCGTAGCCGACCAGCTTGACGATGGGGAAGCCGTTCCCCGAGTTGTCCTTTACAGCTCCGCGGCTGCCTTCAGTCTGATATCTGAAATAAATATGTTTGTACTTTCAACTTTGTGCAACGTTAGATATCTTCGACTAGGCGTGTCTGAGGACTCTATCCAAAAAAGGAACTGGTGTGTGAAAGCCTCGAAAGTAACTGACGGTTCAAAAGTCGAAAGAAACTGATGATTGGAAAGTCTCGACAGAAACTGGTGATAGGAAAATACGGAATGTTTACCTCGCTCTGTGCTGCGTCTCCGGTTGGCATATTATCTGCAGCTCCACCGTGCCGTCCCGCGAGCGGCTGGACAGCGGTGCCGCCAGCCCGGGCGGTCCCTGCGTCATGGCGGCGAGCGCTCTCCGCCTGGCCAGCGCCTGGGCCAGCTTTCCCCCGTATTTTCCACCCAACTTGCCCCCGAACTTCCCGCTCAGTTTCCCTCCGAGTTTCCCACCCCCCGGGTACTTCGTTGAGGCGAGTTTGCCGCTGCTCCCTAGCTTGCCGCACGACCGGTAGGCCGGGTCTTGGAAGCGTTTGCCGGGTGTCTCGCTTATACTCGGACTAGATATACTGCAACCGGCTCTTACTCTGCAATAAAACAACACAAACTCATTACTTCTGTGTTTGCGTAATAAAGATAATACGGTCCTGTTAGTTTTCGCCTCCCGAGGCGAGTGTTTGCCCTCCAGTGCCGAAACAGTGCAAGTTAAATATTTGAACGTAGGTAGGCACACAAATAGTAACGCAAATGACGATTTGGTACGTGGGATTGTCAATAAAAATATTTCACGTATTTTGTCTTTGAAAATACTGAATGTTCCTAAAAACTGTAGCGGGTAGGTGTGGTCTGGTTAACCTTGGTAATATTGTATATGTAATGTACGAAAATCAAAATGGCTCGTTTAAATTACATTCGCAAAGGAGGGGAAGTGAAACACGACGCGAACGAACCGGACCAGTGACGTAAATTACCCGCTTTTAAAACTAGCCGAGCCTAAAATTCTAGCTGAATCAGTAGGCTCTTTGACCTTACCAATAATTTTAAGCCTTCATTTTAAAAAATTGTACAATTCAGTGGAGACCCATTTTTTTGATTATCAAAGATCTTTCTTTTTTCAAAACAAAAACAATATCATATTTAGAGGTATTATATTTAATTTAGGTAGCATATTTAGATGATAACAGGAGGATGTTACAAGAAGCTATACCCGTGATAGTGACGATGGATGCTCATGCCAGATTAAAAGCAGAGACAGAAGAGAAAGGTATACTTACCGAATTCATTGATATATATGACGTACGTTGAGTATGACGTTATTATCGCAAAAACGACGAACGACGAACGATTCGACGCGTTGTGCGTATTTACCGTCTGGTATCAGTCGATACATTTGGTCAGTGATACGATAGATAAGCGCTCTGACTCATATTATACGAACCGAGATATGGAAGTATCACAACTTTTATTATTATTGTAATGCACACTGCGTTGGCTGTCTGTAGTTATGTAATGCGTAAAGTTTCAATAACCTATATACCAATAACTATTTGTTAAAAACGATACATTTGTATCGCAAAAAACCGGGAACCGGGCAAAAAGGGAACGACTCGGGGTAAATCACCGGGCACCGGGGCACGATCACACACAATTATTGAACCTACAATATGCCCGTGCCCACTCACCTCGCCTGCTAGCCTTGTTCTATTCCTCTGCTTGAATCATGAATTACCCGACAGCATGCTAAAAAATTTTGTAGTTCCGGTAGTCAAAAATAAGACAAGAGATACTGGTAATAAAACTAATAACAGACCAATAGCCCTCGCAATTATTGTGGCGCAGGTACTGTACAGATTGCTTGAGTACTTGTGTGCCCATGTCAATGTCTATCTACCGAGGCTGCCTCAAGCAGAATGTACAGTATGATAGGTTAGGAACACTCCTGTTTATGCATTATTTCTCGACTTGTGTAAAGCCTTTGATTTGGTCCAATACAACATACTCTGGGAGAAACTCCGTGAATAAATAAATTTTCAATATGCAATCATCTGCATCTGCATTGCATCTCAATCTTGTGAGTATTGGTATGTAAATCAGAGGAATTGTGTGAAAAAGGGTCCAGCCCATTCGCGCACTCTGTCTTCAGGCTGAAATGCGGGGAGAGACAGGGGGAGTAAGTTCACCGACGCTTTTCAAATTGTACATGAACGGGTCGACTGATGAGCTCAGCGGCGCTGGTGTTGCATTCTCGATTGACGGTAGCGTTGTCAACAACATCAGCAGACAGCTATGCAGATGACGTGGTGCTGCTGTGCCCATCAATAAGTGCGCTCAAAAGGCTTGGTGGTATCTGTGAGCGATTCGCTGCGGCCCATGCTTTTTTATTTATTAATTATAGCATAACATTTTTTATACTCAAACATAAAAATGTTTCGATGTCCCAATTCCAAATGTGTTAGGTAAAGCAATTATCGCATGCAACGGTGGTTCGGTATTTAATATTCTCACTGACGGGCCCAAGAATAGCTCGAAGATACTGTTTTATCTTATTAACATATTTATTAAATTCAGGAAGCGAAACGTCGCATACTTGCACGAAAGTAAGATATTAAAAGAATATTATTTTAAAACAGCACTCTAATTTTCAAGTCTTGAAAGATCTTAATGAAAGTTTTTACTAAAAACAATTTCAACATTAATAGCAAACTATTTTTAAATTATATTATTCTGTAAAGTTTAATTTACTTCAAGCAAACATTAGTATCCACTATCTACCTAGCTATAAATAGAATTGGGTTTCTTTTTCCTCATTAAATTGAATATCAAGATTACAGTGCGTCCAATTAAAAATGACAACGTAAAAGAAACCATCATGTGAAACATTCAGAAAATGCTATAGGTATTTGTTTTGTTGAAATGGTGGTACAAATGTATTGTAGAAAAAAAAAAACATTTGCAATGACTACCGCAACACAGATAACCTTCTTGCTGAAGGGAATCGGTGCCGACTGCCGAAACTTGTACCGTAGGTCAAGCACACAGGCACGTGACTGCGTGACAACATAGAAAGAAATTGTGTAGTCTTCGAGTTCACTGGCCGCGTTGTGTGCCGAATGCTACATATTCATCGTCTGCTTTCATTTCTTATGTAAAATAATAATATTTCTAAAATATAATAAAGTTTTAACGAATTCGGACGCCGAAAGTTTACAAGTTGTTTGTAGGATGTTTAAACGCTCGACGATTATAGGGCTGTCGACAAACGACGGGTGTACACGAGGGTGGCCCGTGAAAACTTTTTTTGGATTACTTTAACACAATACCCCGCAAAAGTTGTAGAATTTAATGTAGATTAAGAAAATAATAGTAGAAATTGAATTAGACCATATCTTCAGGGCGGCTCCTACTCTTTAAAGTTATGGAAAATTGCGGATTTTTGTTAAAATTATGCTACGTCTTATTTTCTTTAATAATTATTTTATTAAACTTTTTCTTTTATTTATTTATAATAAATAGTCGAAATATTGATTTAAATAATATAGAAATGATTTCGTTCGCAAGTACTCATCACTTTCTTCTTGTTTCGAAGAGTTTCAATACTTGGCTTGCGTGTTTTCTATATTTTCTATATTCGTATGTTAAATTACTAAACGTTCTGTTAATTTAATTTTATTTGGTTGTATTTATTAAGTTAATTTATAGTACATTACGATACGCGCGAGTAGTGCTTGCTACGCTATAATGAAATTATTAGTTTTAAAGTTGCGTTCAAATATTATACGATCTTAGGGTTAACATGCGACCATGCGCAATCACACCCATTTCATGTTAATGATCCTCCACACGCCATCACACGTCATCATACACGGCGCGATCCACGGCATCACACGGCATCACACGCATTCACACCCGTAAACAATCGTGTTAATGCAACCTCCACACGTCATCACACGCGTTCACACGTCATCATACGCGATCACACCCGTTAACAATGCGTGTTAGTGATCTTCCACACGCCATCACACGCAAACACACGTCATCGCACGCGGTCACACTCGAACACCATGCGTGTTTATGATCCTCCACACATCAACACACGCGATCACACATCATCACACGCGAACACACCCGTGTTAGTGATCCTCCGCACGTCATAGCACGTCATCACTCTCATCACACCCACACACAATGTGCATTAATGATACTCCACACGTCATCACACGTCATTAAACGCGATCAAACCAGCAAACAATGCGTGTTAATGATCCTCCACACGTCATCACACGCGATCACACATCATCGCACGCGATCACACCCGCAAACAATGCATTTTAATGATCCTCCACACGTCATAACACGCAATCAAACGTCATCGCATACGTTTACACCAGCACACCATGCGTGATAATGATCCTCCACACGTCATCACACGCGAACACACCCGCACATAATGCGTGTTAATGATGCTTCAAACGTCATCACACGCCATCACACGCAATCGCACCCGCACACAATTGAATTTCGCACGGTGTAAAAAAGGGCTACTTAGGTCACGGAAAAGCGTGCGTAAAGTGCGGGTTTAGGTCACACTGTGCTATAAAGGAATAATATATTTATATTTAAAATTAGTTTTCTGTACATTTGTCCGAGAAAACTTAAGATTTCAAAACTTCCCACGCAGGTAGCACCCTGAAGATGTCCCACAATTCTATATTGTATATCATTTTCATAAATTGCGTGAAAATATACAAGTTTTGACACCTATGGACACCTTGCGATAGCCTTTTTTTTCATGGGGAAATGCTTTATGGATCCCCGGCGAACTAGGGAGGGCCGCAGGGGTATGTGGGACTCACCCGGGTGCGAGGTGAGGGGGGTTACCCAGGGTTTACCCACTAAAACCCCATGGTGCTCCTCTCCCCGCTATTGACGGAGTCACGGGAAACATGTGATATACAACCGCAAAAGACCTATTGCGATAGCCTAGCTTCAAAAAATTTTTTTCCCATACATCGAGGGGACATCCCTACTGTACATTGTACATGAAAATTAGGAATATCTCTCTTAGAAGGCAAAGAAAAGATAGAAGTAATTTACTCGTTAAATTGGAACGATTATGTTAACATTTCATAATGAAAATGTACTTAATAGTACTAAAAGTGTATCACTTCAATTTTAATTATAAATATTTGTCGTGGTAGTTTTTATTGATGCTTCAAAAATAACCAATTAATCGAGGGGAGAGGTAAAGGAAAAATAATATGACGAAGTAGTTGACGAAGAATTTCTAAACTAGTAACATAAAACAATTTTAAGGATATAAAACATGACAATTAACATTTTATTATGTGAGAAATAAAATAGCAAAAAAATATAAATACAATGATGAAGTGCAATAAGTGATCACTTTATGCGAAACGTAGAAATTGTAGGGTTGAAAGTACAAGTAATTTGTACATTATTATCAGCCAAGAAAAATTTTTACACGCATGATGGATCCTCTCTACATAACAGGAGAATGATTGTATAATAATTGTAGAATAATTTAGTCCGCCGACCACTGAGGCCAATAGAAGCAAGCCAACAGGACCTTCCCCATAGGGTTAAAAGCGAATCTAAAGTCTGTTTTTCGCCTTCGAGGAAAACCTAACGTGTGAAAGAACCACATTGCCATAAATTACGAATTTATTAAATTTTGAACTCCATTTCCCACGAGTAGACTGACTGTACATACTGTGCTGACCTGCCTCAATACAACGTATTGTTGTAGTGAGGCAGAATCACTTGGCAAGTGGGCGGAGGGGTCGTCATATCCTTAAGCGAGAGTTCTCAGCGGCACGCGGCGCGGTGCACACTTTTTAAGATATATTCAAAATTGAACTTTAGTAGATACGCGTTTCATTATAAAAGTGCGTGCCGCGTCGCGTCTCAGTGTGAGCAGACCCTGAGTATACAGTAAGAATAATAACTCCAAAACTTTTAGTGTCTATTATTATTAAGAATTGAAATATAACTAAAATTGAATGTAGAAACACAAAATCACTTGTAAACAATACATTGAGGAATAATGATTAAGAAAGTGAATTCAATAGAAATCACAAGTAGAGAAAACCCAGAAAGGATGAAAATTGCAACAAATGTACTTTACAAACCCCCACAACCGAATATGTATCATAAAAAAATTATAGCAAATATGTATTGACAGAACATGCATGGAAAGGTTAGCTAATGTAGATTACGCGCCTGACAGCGACAAGTTTGATAAGCAAATAAATAAAAAGTAACGTACGCAGGAACGGGTAGCTCAGCGGGCACGGCTTCTGGTACGGGCGCAAGCGCAGGCGCAGCGGGTAGAGCGAACGTGTATGCGTCGTTTGCATCGTCGCACTCTATCTTAACGCTCTCTGTCTCGCTCTCGCGGCGCCTTTTCGAATCCGGCTGTTCCCACTCCTCGGCAACCTCGGCCAATCTGCGCACAGGCCGTTTTCACCAATTTAGCAAACACGCAATGGCACTCGAAGAATATGGAGGTCCGATCCGCATCCAAAATTTTCAAAAGTACCAAATCCATGTAGATGTGAAAATATTTCATTCTGTTCCCCTGATCATTTTAAATGAAAAACCAAAAACATTTATTATAACATATATAAGAGAACCGTTTATTTTTAGTGGGATAACGTTTATTCAGATACATGGTATGGATAAAGTGAGGTGCTCCAGCGTTTTGTCCAATAGTCTACACTCTACACAACTTGCATTATTGTTTATCACTTTTTGTAGGTGTGTATTAAATCATTTAGCAAGTAAAGCGCATCATGTCCTTTACTTTTAGATTGTGCGTGCATGTTTTTATACTTTACGAGTTCAAGTTGCTCTTAAAATATTTTACATATCAATAAAACATAAAATATGAAAGGCAGTATCGATACATACATACTGTCCGCGCGCGAGTTCAGTTCAGTCGGCGAGGTGAAGGTGGGGTGGATGAGTGGTGAGTTTTGTATAGTGTCCTTGATAGTATTTGCATTTCTTAGCTCTGCATTCAACTCGGACGCGGACAGTGTATATGTGTCGATACTGCCTTAAATAATGCCTTTCATATTGCAATAAATTACGAATGCAAAATTGCAATGCAATATTGTCACATGTTTTAAATAGCCATATAATCTATGAGAGAAGTCTCGCCAGTATAGTGCAGTTTGGATGGGTTATTGGGTATCTTTGGGTGGGAGTAGGGTCGTCTCTAAACGGTAATATATTAAATTTCATATCGTCATTTCACTTAATAAATATAGGTATGGATTATTATTATTATTATTATTATAATTCTCCAGTGACATTCATGGCGAAGCTACTCTTAGAATGACACTACGACACTGTAAATATTTTTACTTTTATAATCACTTATTGTTTGTACTCGTCAATTCTAAAGCAAATTATGTGTATTTACAAGCAAGCGTTACGTTGACTCATTGTGTAGCATTTTCCAAAAATACTAATTTACACGTATAAACACGCGGAGCTACTCACACTGACTTCATAGCAAACGCTTCGTGTTCTCGTCGTACAACTGTAAATCTATGCTTCATTATTATTAGCTTCAAATTCCAAGTCGCGATTCAACTTTTACCAGTCGGACAGCCGAAAAAAATTACAAAAGAGAAAGGGATAATTTTAAAATAAAGAAAATCAAAATGCTAAGTGAAAATGTTTGTGCCTTCCAGATATGAAAATCTGGTAAGGTTTGTGGTTCATGATATGTTGCCCACTGTGGGCGGAGAAGCATAATGTTTGAATAAATAAATTTTAGACATCTAAGAAATTTTAAAAATAGGCATCAGATTATCTAGATATAAAATTTTTGCATATTTATAATTTCGCTCGTAACTTTATTAGTTACCCTTAGAATAAGTCTAAGCGCTGGAATGGGCACAACATGTATCATATTTATAAAGTGAAACGTCTTTTAATTTCTAGTCATAAAAAACGCTCTATAACCTGCCTTGAAGGCTTTATTTTCGACTTTATTCATAACATTTGGAATATTTCACTAGCGGACTGGTTGTATGGAAACTATCGCACCGTTGATTCCCAATTTTAAATTCAAATTAGCATTTTAAATAATTTTAATTACTCCTCATTAAATGTTATTAATATTAATCTTCAGTTCATTAATCTTATACTTTAAAACTAGTCATACAAGTAAGGTTTGCCTGTACACTGTACAGTTGAGTTTTACAGGTACACCGGTGTATGTTGCCCAACTGTGCCGGTTTCCACACTACTCAGCTCAAGCTTACCTGACAGGTGTATCTGTGCAGGCAAACTTGTCACACCACCACTCACCCTTAAGTGTATGACTACCTTCAACGAGAAATACTTGTATATATAATAATTAGAATCTCGGAAATGGCAGCAAGTATTTACATGAAAATTAGAATTAAAATAATTTTTTTTTTAAATAAAATGGTTTTGGGTTACAAAAATTGATCTAGATGGTCACCCAGGTACTGAGGAGGTATTTAGTAGAGTAGCTTCTTTGTTAAGAATATAAGATTCTAAATAAAGAAACTAGTCTACTAAATACGATTTCCGTTTGCAAAAAGAAAAAGGAAGAAAAAGGAATTTCATAGATGTAATATCATTATTCTCAGAGTATTAACTTGGCAAATACAGAACTTCCGTATCTAAAACGTGACGTTAAATGCTCGCTATATCCTTGTTTGAGTCTACGACAATTTCGATTTATGTACCAGTCGTTAAAAATTTGGTATTTTATCTAAATGCGCGGTAATTTTTATCGAGTAACAAATATTGCTATGTGCCAAAAAATCTGTTACGTTCACATTTGTTTACTATTTCTAGAGTAATATTAGCTATTTACGCAACATTTTCATACAATTTCTAAGTAATTTATGTGTGCACGCTGTAGGGATACTAATGAACGTGCATTAGTATCCTTACAGCGACGATCCTATGACGTCTTTACGTTTCATTTTCCTCATAATCTGGGTTATCATTAATAACATTTTCTTGTTTTGTTGGACCAGAAAGTATATTGTCTTAATGTCTCTTATTAACCTCTTTAACAATTCCTTAACATTTGATCACGATAACTTTATTGGATGACAAAACAAAAGGTAAAACTATTATGACAATCTGACGTCCAATTCTCGTAACTATTTGTGACAATAATCCGGTTTCGGTCCTTTCGGTCAAATAATCCTGAAACATATGATCACAAATCAGTCCTCTAAATGCCACTGCCCAGAAGTCCATAGACACATGGAGAGTTCGTGAAAGATAACATACAGAGATAAGGCAGATAATTGAAACAGGCAATCTCCTGAAATGACGTCACCTATCGCCGAATTATCGCATTGCTGATTCTATAGATAGCGGCCACAACTGGAGATAACGCGCGAACTTCTAGAATCTAGATTCTAGACAATGTGCATAGTCCACAATCTAAAGTCCAAACGAATATCGCTAAATTTCCCATTTTAATTTTTTCTCTTTATATATAAATTATTTTTTACGGTTACCTTTTTCAACGTTTTGTAGAGATTTTTTATATTTTAGTTTTCCTAGCTGTACAAACTTTGAGTTTACTGTTTTGTTTGAGATGTAATGTTCCCCAGAGTATAATAAAATAGCTTACTTTAATTTTGATGAAATGTTGATTTGGATCCACACATTCATCATACTGACTGAATCACCACGACGCGACGGGTCATGTCGATGCACGATCATGCGATAGCTATGCTATGCGATATCTACTTAGATAATGCGCAACAATCAACTAATTTACTTTAAAATACACGAGCAATGAAATGTTAAGGAAGGTCAAATGGAAATTCGACTTGATGTACCAATTTATAAAAACATTATATTCAAACAAATAAGACACAGTATAATAGTGGTTTCATTAATTTGCGTGTGAGTTATGACACTGGTTGCAAAAAACTCAAATGTACGCATTGGTGAAATTCATGCAATGTGGGTGCGTGCTGCTGAAGGTTAGGGGGTGCTGGGTACGTGGTTACGGGTTAGTCGACGCGCACAACACAGACATGGTCTCACCTGCTGACGGGGTCGGACCCCAGGCCGCTGTCGTTACTGTTGTCGCAAGGCTCCGGCGGCCGTAACGCGTGACTGTGTGCATAGTGGGCGAGTTTGCCGAATTTGCCAAGGTGCGCGAATTTGCCCGGGTGCACGCCCTTGCCGGGGTGCATGTTCTTCCCGGGGAACATCTTGCCGGCGTGCACCATTTTACCCGGGTGCGCGCGCATATGCGGCGCGCGCATCACCTTCCTGTGCACGCGCGCGCTCATGGTCGGTGTCGTGGACATAGTCATTTTCATGCCTGCGAACAAATTAATAAACTTATCAAAATGTCACATGCGACGTCAGTATAGTGCGTTTCATGATCTCAGTAAAATGGCATTTATATGCACTGCATCTCGCTTTATTTATTTGTCTGTAAGTAGAGACAAAGTTATTTTTCGGCTCTCATTTTACTGACTGAGATTAAGACCCTTGAGAGTAGGGACACTTGGGGGACGGGACACTCGGGGGGCGGGACACTTGGGGAACGGGACACTATTATAATTAAATAAGGATAGTAGAAGTTTAGTAGAAAAACAAACCGTACTCACAAGTTGTGTGTAACAATTCACAACCGCAGCCACTGAGTGAATAGGGATAGACAAACTTTTTAACTACATAATATGGTAAAATATCAAAGAACATTTAAAACAAAGTTCCAAGTTTAAATCCTAAAACAGTTCCACTACTGGAACATACCATCAAGAAGTCTGTGTTCAGACTGATTGCAAAACAATCTACATTATGGAGTCTTCTCTGTCATGGAAACTTACTTTCTGTACACTTTACTCTCGATTAGGGGATTCCGCTTCAGATTACATAATAAAAGATACTACTTGGAAAATAATTTGAATGTTATAATAATAGGCACAGGAATCATCCTGTGCATAGAATCGCCATTTTCTCACAGTATTTTCGATACTACTATCAAGCGATGCACAGTTATGTGGTGAACTGTGAACTAAATCCGTATTTAGGTACCGACGCAAACCGCCGAGCTAGTTTCCTTTGGCACACAGCTCCATATTTACCCGCGATGCTCACAATTATATCAACGTTTACCTGTTTATAAATAGACTATTTCACGATCTCGATAATATTATAAAACGAAAACTGGCTGTTGGGTCGTTTAACAAAATGAAAGCGACTGTACTAATCGAAACGTGAGAAGCTAGCGGCTAGAGTCGGTAGTCTGGAAGTTTTTTGCCTACTCAAATTTTTTTATGCTACTAGCTAAATCCGGTCCCTCGTCAGGTCGAAACTGACGTGGAAATACAATATAGAACGGTGTCGGTTATTACTAGTAGAAATTTCTGGTATGCTACCTACCTACCACTGTGCATTAAAATTGAATACAGATACTATATTAAACCAATCTTAAACAATTGATATTGTCAGAACTACGAGAGACTTTATGACTTAGTTGGGCAAAACAAGTACAGCAGTATGCAGGCAAGTCAGAACATGAAAACCAGATTTGACAACCTCTGTGGTTCAGTGGTTCAGCGCGTTGGTGCTCAAGCCGGGGGTCGCGGGTTCGAATCCCGCCGAAGGAACAAAATAAAAATCTTAAATATATGTATAGTATAAAAGTATTATATATACTTCCCGTTTTCTGGTACCTGTAACACAAATTCTTCGGATACTTAGCACGGGGCCAGATTGACGTGGTGTGAAGCGTCCATAGATATTATTATTATATTATTATAGATATGACCGAAGAGCGAATACAAGTGGTCATGAAGAAGGAGCACTAGTGTGGCTTCACAACCCGATTCGACGAAAAGGAAAGTCTCCAAAATTACAGACTAAATGGGAGGGACTATTCAAGGCAGTCACTCCCATGAATGATGTGACGTATCGGATTCAAAAACATCCAAGAGGAGCATTTAAAGTGGTGGACGTGGACCGTTCGGCTCGTTATCACGGCAGCAACGATGACCCCCGGGACGAGCGTCTCTAAGAGGGCAATATTACGGCGCTTCAATGTATATAACATTCTAGTATGGAAAGTACTACAACGTTCTCAAACCTGCACTGTCCCATTCTCAACCCAACTCGAAAGTTCTACATTATTCTATGTGGACGAGCGTTCTTCTAGTTAATTTCGAGTGATACCTAAAGTGAATAGTGCGATTAGAGAGTAATCGCACTATTCACTTTAGGCTTCCTAAGCAGTCGTAATCGTAATTCGACTACAGTTACAAATTACGATTACGACTGCTTAGGATTTGGATATTTTGACGTGTTGGAAGACCAGACCTGTGTTGGTGTGGAAATTCGTAGCGATAAACTCCCCCAAAGGAAATTGGCGTTTTACTCCGAATATCGGACCATAATCCCGTAAGACTATATTGATTACAATATAACCGTTTACGTACACAGATAACTTTTAACTTGTCAGTTTGAACTGAATACGTAGGAAATGGATCGCGTTACCCTAGTTACTAGTAGTTGCTCAAAAATTTGAGTATGGAGTTGATATTGATGTTGATATTGATATTATATGCACTTGATATTCGGCCGGCCGCGCAAACTAAAGGCAGATGCGATAGAGATAAGCAACGCAGACGGCTATAAAAACACGCCTACCCACTGAATACTTAATGGCTGTTCACCATCAACTCAACTAGGCACAACACTACCATCTTATATAATATACTATCATACAAAGGCAGTTGACTCTATCTCTGGCCCACAAAATGCAAATTGACGCCGCGCAAGTAAACAAGAAGAAGGAACGGACTACGGGGCAGTGCAATGCATGGAATGTACGTTTCCCTTCGGGGATCTTTACCCGTACAATTTTACTTTACAGAATAAAAATAATCATTGATAAGAACATGTAAAAAAATTACTAAAATGTAAATGTCATGTAAATAAATAATCAAGAAACATGAATCGTAAGAAATGACTATGATCTAAGCGGTGCAGGACCGTCGGGCGTCGCGTCGCTGTCACGCGCGTTTTCTATGAGCAGCACGTCTAGTGGACGTTATCGGCCACATAAATCAGGCAGTTTATGTACTTCCTAGACGTGATCAGTTGATCACAGACACATTGCGATAGCACCAGCGAGCCACAGGACACTGGTGATTCCTGAGCCAAGACATGCGGACGGTCATCGCCACACATAGTTACAAAGCTCACTATTTGAACATAAGACGTTGAGCTAAAGCGCACTTTAATAAAATTTTACGTGGTATATATAAAAAAGGAGAAAAAGACAAGTAGGCTGCCAACTGATAGCAGAGGTGGACTGCAGCCTAAAGCTACTTGCACTGTGGACGGTGATGATAAATACTCGCGAGAATTTCAAGCTAGTACAGCGAGAAGTATTCCAGGAGAATGGCATTACTTTTCGTGAGAAGAAATTAGGAAATTATTGAAATTAGTCTTTGAGTGATCCATCATAGTAACGCGATTACCGTGTACTCGGTGATGGAGTGTTCAAGTTTGCCTAAATTAAGTTACTTAATACATATATTTATCAATTTATATGAGATTCAGTTATTCATTATTTTTATAGCCAGTAAATTTATTATATATTTCTAGTTATAAAATTGAAGCAAGAAAACGTACGACTATCGCTTAGAGATTATGATTCAAATATTGAAAAAATAAAACACTCGGTTGTCAGTAGTACATATAAATTACATCTGATTGTGTAGCACAAGGTCCGAGATCTAATCGCTGATGAGGAAGCGATAAACATCGGTTGTAAAGTTCGTCCTCGCCAATATAGTCGCAGAGGTGGGATTTATGACGCCCTCGTAAATTACAGTCGACGTCTAGCCATCGGGTTAGTAACTGTCGATCAACGTTACCTATAGATCATGTAAAATTAAATAAAATCAGTAAGCTTTCTTCACAAATTTAGTCACTTTCTTCCAATAGTAAAGTGACAAAGACAACTATTTTTTAAATCAAATTATGATTAATAATAATATTGTATATTTTTATCTGTTTATCGCCCAGTAGTTAATCAGTGGATAAACGATCGTAGCTAATTACCGGGAGCCGAGACAGGCCGTGTCGGCCGCGGCTAACGGGCGTGAAGTGAGCGTCTGTCTGTCTGCATTCTGTACCTCATTTACCGTACATTGTATTTGTACATTCACATATTACTTGCTTTGGTTAAAATATGTTTAAAAATAAGTCAAAACACAGCAATCTTAGCGAATGTGAAATTTCGCATATTTTTAGTTTAAATGACGAATTGTTTAAGTGACCTTAGAGACAGTAAGTACAAGAAAGCAAATGTACTCAAAGAAGTCGCAATTCTGAACGCAAAATTTTATAATTTTGGACCAAAAGTGAAAAGCTGAAACCTTTTTTAATGTAGGTCGAAAATGAATCAATTCTCATAATTCTGATTCTTGTGGTGCGCGCGGGGTTTTTCCTAAAAAATAAAATTGTGAGGAAAGCATTATTATTATAATTATATATCTTATTGTTTTAAAGAAAAAAATACCAAAATTAGCTGATATTGAAAATATTCCACCAATTTAACAATAACGAAGTCTCAATACATAAAACGTGGAACAATTACGGTAGTATTATCTGTAGAAATTCATCTTGTCCATATAAAATAGACATATGAAAGTGTCTTATATACACATAGGTTGTAAAATGTTTTGTTGGAGAATATATTTTGGTAAATGCTCGCGAAGATTTTAAAGTTAATGAAGTTGATGAAGAATTAAATAGTGCTATCCGGACACTGACTTGAACAAAAAAAAATATGTATTTTTTGATATAAAGCTTATACGATTTCTAATAAAAATACCCGTGCAAAAGCAAATAAAACAAACTCAATAACATGACAATTTAAAACTGCAAAAATACCAATGCAATGTCGGTTAATTCTTGCAATTGGTACACTAATAAGATGGTAAGTATATTTCTTCGGGCCAAAAGAAAAAAACTAAAAGTCCTAGGTACATTAATTTGAATACTTGCTGCGTACCGGTTTATAATATATGTTTTTTTAATACGAAATCGGCTTAACGTGACAAAAACGTTGCAGTCACATCTGAAATACATATTGTATGAGCGTCGCTGTGCAATGAGGTTATGTAGTACGCCTAAACGATTGGGCGTTACGTAACCGGTATATTCAACAGTTTATCAAATATTTGAAATTGTAATGGCTCACGTGGAGCGCCACGATGCCTAAACTGTCTCATTAGCATGATTTATGCTAAGCGAAGCTTACGTGGCGACGTTGTGTACATCAAGAAAACTTCAGACTCTATTTTAGAATCTGAAGTTTTTTAGATATGATATCAGTCCGTAGACGGTTTGATATCATATCTATCTTCTGCTATCGTCATATAAGAGCATTTGTGATAAGAGAGAAAGCAAAATATAGGAAAGACGTTAGCATATATGTAAGTAATTTTTCAGTGAAACAGGTTGTTTTGGCGACATGGGCATAATATTCGACATATTGTGTTATCAAGGAGTTGCGTAATGTCTACGTAACATGTAGGCTTGCGAAACGGTTATCAGTCACCCAGCATTGTTTGTAAATAGAGGTCTCAAATCATAACACGCATAAAATATCACTTTAAATCAATAAAACTGATGCAAATAGTAACAACGTAAATATCACAAGAAAGTCACATAATTTACATATAAAATTTAGTCAATTCATGCATCTGTGCTGCCATGAAAGTCAATCTGAAATTGTATAATAGCGACGTTTTCATCGTATGTACTGCGTTGATAAATAATTACATATAATATTAATTTCGTATGATATAAGATCTAATGATAAGGCAGCACTCAAGGGGAACGGCATTTTGTTGCATTAGAGCTGCCATATTTTATACAATTAGATTTTGGTGTAGCCACGACTTCATTGACAAGAGTCAGTAAATGAATCGGAGCGAAGCGGATTTGACGTGGAACGTGGACGATGTGGGCTGAGCATTACAAAGCGATAGATTTTACAAATCCATATCAGGATGGTGGTATAACAATAAATAGTACAAACTAGAAGAGTGATCATGTACAATGTCCTAAAGCAATTAGTATCGCTGCCAGTCAAGCCCACGCCAGCGCTGGCTATGCAAATTATGATTGGAGCAATTAATTAGATACGGAGAGTTCGGTGACCCCTCACCCTTCGTCTATGAATAAACCTGTCACCGGCTCGGCCAGACGACGAGGCGAAAGAGTAAGTAATGAACGTCATCTAGGCACACGGAGTTCCATAGTCTCTTCGGCGTATGAGATATAAGAAACCTTTAACAATATAGTTCTAGCTTAAAGGATAAAGTTCCAATTAGCATGGCAATCATTATCAACGGTCACGCAATCCAGTCAGCCACCAGCTACAACTGATCTAGATGATGTATTGCGTAAAATGCCCGGAAGTCGGAGCAACACAAGACGCAGAACATAAAATATCATATATTCGTTTTATTAGTATATCCAAAACATATAAGGTAACTAATGCTTGGTAACAAGTTATAGACCTGCATGATGAAAGAGACAGTATAGATACAACATGACGTGAAGAATACAAACAAATAAAGCAGCAGCAAATTGCAGCCATATTTGAACTGCTCGCTGATAAGACGAGGCAAACAGTCGGCGCTAACCGCCGGCAAACACATATGGGCAAGTAGGTTAGGGCGTCAGAGGCAACAGGGCGAGGGGGCGGAGGGCGGCCCGCATGCGATATTCGAAAATATTAACACCTTTACATCGGTCTATACTTAATAATAGGTCCTTACATATGAAATTGGCGTTTTTTCGTACAGGCCACTATGATCTCAAATATATCTTCTTTGGTTAGGAATTCCAATTTCAAATTTATACTGCTATTTACTCATGCATTTGTATTTCGAAAACCGTAATTCATTTGTTTATTCCTCTTTTGGTTTTTTCTTTGCGTCACTCTGTTTACATAATGGAAAACTTGAAATATCGTATTATTTTCGAGTACAAGTTCCACCGTGGCACCAGTGCTGCAGAAACGGCTCGAAAGATTAATGATGTGTATGGCGGCAGTGTCGCAAAAGAAAACACAGTGCGTTTTTGGTCCAACGTTTTCGTTCTGGAAATATCGACCTGCAGAACAAGCCCCGTGGACGGCCGGAGACCAAAGATGATAATGAAGAATTAAAGGCTATTGTGGAAGCGGAACCATTGCGAACCACG
The DNA here is from genome assembly GCA_037179445.1 of Phengaris alcon alcon. Classification (NCBI taxonomy): domain Eukaryota; kingdom Metazoa; phylum Arthropoda; class Insecta; order Lepidoptera; family Lycaenidae; genus Phengaris; species Phengaris alcon. The sequence continues at coordinate 122,990 of JAYRCH010000214.1, read as the reverse complement.
TCCGAGTTAGCTGCAGGCTGGGGTGTTAGTGAAAACTGTTTTAATCCACTTGAAGCAAATTGGGAATGTGAAAAAGCTTGAAAAGTGGGTACCTCATGAATTGAGCAGCAAACCGACAAACGCGCGTCGACTGCTGCGTTACATTACTCAACCGGCACAATAATGAAGGAATTTTAAATCGAATCACCTGTGATGAAAAGTGGATCCTGTACGATAATCGGAAACACTCATCGCAATGGCTGAATCCTGGCGAACCAGCCAAAGCCTGTCCCAAACAAAAATTGACGCAAAAAAAGGTACTTGTGAGCGTTCGGTGGACTAGTGCCGGTGTCGTTCACTACATCTTTCTCAAATCTGGCCATACGATTACGGCAGATGTCTATTGCCAGCAACTGCAAATCATGATTGAGAAGCTAGCTCCTAAACAACCGAGGTTAGTCATTCGATCTAGGCCACTGCTGCTTCAGGACAACGCTAGTCCACACACTGCACTACAGACGGCTACCAAATTAGAGGAGCTTCAATTGGAATGTCTAAGACATCCACCGTACTCCCCGGACCTTGCTCCAACAGATTACCATTTTTTTCGAAATTTGGATAACTTCTTGCAAGGGATAAAAATTCAACTCCGATGGGGCAGTCCAAAGCGCCTTCAAAGATTTTATTGATTTCTGTCCGAATGGTTTTTTTAGTAAAGGAATCAATGAACGACCTATGGGATGGCAAAAGTGGCCATGGTAAGATAGATAGCAATGGTATATACTTTGATTAAATAAATATATTATATTTAAAAAAAATTCAACTTTATGTTCCTCCTTTACAAAACGCCAATTTCATATGCAATGACCTAATTTTGTTTTAAGACATTTTGTTTAAAGGCAATGCATCATTCAATCATTTGAGCCTGTATGTAAGAACTAAGAATTCATCCTTTTTGTTCCTTATTTACTTCAAAAGCAAGTCTGGCTACTCATAATATTGTGCGTTTATGTCACTTTAAATTATTATACGGGCGCACAAGACTGCTGATTTAAAATTCTATGCAGGAATACATCAAACAAACTAACTGCCCACTTGGTTTATACTAACAATTGTACATTTTGCCCGCCTCACTACTATTGTTAGCTATGCGTAACAAGTCGTAATAATGTTGCATTATTTTTTTAACTGGACATTTATTTGGTTATATTTGCTGCATATTGACAAAAGTAAGTGTCAATGTCATTTTTGTAATTGACAGATGTCATGAAGTAAAGCCTATTGAGTTAGTTTATTTTAGTTGTTTAGTTAGTTTAGTTTAGTCTTATCAAGTATTTAAAGAATTGAATCTTAAATTTGACAAACAGAGTAAAGAAATGTGTAAAAAATATAATATCTTTGCCTACAGTGGGCACAGAGTTCCGATAATTTCAGTGTCAAACATTTGTTGTTTAGTTGAAAACAAAACAAAACCAGAAAACATTACTTTTGTTGTAACTAAATTAAATTGTCCAACTGTGATTGGTTTACCCACTTGTATAAAGCTAAATTTAATAACAAAAACTTTCATATAAAGAATGAAAATGTCAAAAATGTTGAGCAAAATGTATATAATATGTATCAAAAAACTTGTGACAAAATTGTGACCAGATATAATGATGTGTTTCAGGGTCTAGGCTGCCTCCCATACGAACACAGCATCGTGCTAAAGATGGATGCTATTCCGTGCGTTGATCCCCCTAGAAAGGTACCCTTCGCATTGGTTGAACCGTTAAGGAAAGAGCTTCAACTCATGGAAGACATGGGAGCCATACGGAAGGTGAACAAACCTACTCTCTGGGTGAGTAGTTTAGTTAAAGCCATGAAAAAGAATGGTGGATTGAGAATTTGCTTAGATCCTAGAAAATTAAATAAAAATTTATTGAGATGTAATTATCCAATTAAAAATATAGATGAAGTCAGGTCTAAATTGTCCAAAGCCTCTTATTTTTCACATTTAGATGCGTTTTCTGTGTTTTATAATATAAATTTAACTAAAGAAAGTAGTGATCTATGTACATTTCAAACTCCCTTTGGCAGATACAAATTTTTAAGATTACCTTTTGTAATAAACACGGCTACAGAAATTTTCTATAAAACCATGATAGATCTTTTCGGAGACATTGAAGGTATAATAATTTGGTGTGATGACATTTTAATATACGGTGAAACAATTGAAATATACAATAATAGGTTAGAGATGTTTTTGGAAAGGGCTAGGCAAGTTAATTTAAAATTAAATAAAGCCAAGTGCAAGTTTCTTATAGAACAAATAGCATGTTTGGGCTATATATTTAGTAAAGAAGGTGTATAAAATTGATCCAGAGAAAGTTAAAGCCATAAAAGATATGCCCATACCTAAAAATATTAAAGATTTGCAGAGATTTCTAGGCATGATTAATTTTTTAGCACCGTTTATAGAAAATCTAGCAGAGAAAACTAATACCTTAAGAAGTTTGCTAAAAAAAGATATATTATGGTTATGGGATGAAAATTCAAAAGTGCTTTGATTTGTTAAAAGAAGTCGTATCTAAAGCACCTGTGTTAACTAATTGTAATTGCAACTTACCTGTGATTTTGTCGGTAGATTCATCAAAGAATGCACTGGGAGCGGTCTTGATGCAAAACAAACGACCCATTGCATATAGTTCAAGAACACTAACCTCCTATCAACAAAACTATGCTCAGATTGAAATGGAATTGTTTGCCATACTGTTTGGATGTAATAAATTTCACCAATATATTTATGGCAGTAAAACAACTGTTCACAAACCTTTAATTTACCTTTTTAAGAAACCTCTTCATGAAGTACCTGCTAGACTACAAAGAATGATGTTATCGTTGCAGGGTTACGACCTAAAAGTGGTTTATGTACCTGGTAAATATATGTATATAGCGGATACTTTGCCAAGAGCCTCACTTAGTGATACATATATACCTCAGTATGAGCAAGACTTATAGTATCATGTTAATTCAATCTTTTCTAATATCTCAGTGTGTAAGCCATATTTAAAATTTATATTATTAGAAAGCAAAAATGATGAATCTTTAAATCTGCTCAAGTCTTATATTCAGAATGGTTGGCCAAGAAGCAAAGACAAAGTAAGCTGTCTTGTGAAACCATATTGGAACATTCAAAATGAAATACATATTGTTCCAAAATCCTTGTAAAGACAGATTTTAGATAAAATACACTGTGGGCATTTAGGTATTAATAAGACACTCAACATCGCTAGAGAAAAAGTTTATTGGCCAAATATAAACGCGGATATTAAAAACCTAATTGATCAATGTTCGGCGTGTGCAAAATTTAGGGCAAACACACCCAAGGAACCGTAGAAATGCCATGAGATATCTTATCTTCCGTGGGAGAAGGTAGGTATAGATTTATTATATTTTGATGGAGAAAATTTCCTTGTCTGCATGGATTATTATTCCAAGTACATAGAGCTAGCTTCTTTGCATAAGAATTACACTGTCGATAACGTTGTTAAAAACCTCAAATCCTTCTTTGCTCGACATGGAATCCCGAAAGCATTAGTGTCTGACAATGGTCCACCATTTAACTCTTGCAAATTCAAGTCTTTTCTTGTTGATTGGGATGTAGAACACATTACTACCAGTACTTATTGGTCCAGGTCTAATGGCCAGGCTGAAAGTGGACTTAAAATTGTCAAAAACATATTAAGAAAATGCAAGGAAGATGGCTCGGATATACATTTGGCGTTACTACACTACCGCAACGCTGCTAAGGGAGATTTTCCCAGTCCGGCCGCATTATTAATATCTAGAAACTTGCGAGTAAATTTACCAATTCCAAACAGAAAACTTATGCCAAAAGTTGTAAAATTTTCGACGTTTGAAAGATGTCATAGACAAAGCAGAGACAAAATGTCTTTTTATTTTGACAGGAATGCGAAGTATACATCTAATGAGTTTCAGCCGGGAGATGACATTTACTTCAAAAAAAATCCTAAATCTTTTTGGTCTCCGGGAATAATTAAAGAGAAGGATAGGATGGATGGATAGGATGTGGTAGATCATATTATGTTGTGGATCTAAATGGTGTTGTGTATAGGAGGAATAGGGGACACATTAGACCTAGAAAAAAGAATTTAAAAGATACAAATCCTCCACCTTCTTTTATGGCAACGGCAGCACTGACAATATGCCTCCCATGCAGGAGAGTATAGATCCCATGAGTTCGGCACAGCTCGGAGACGGTCCTGTTCAAAATTGCATTATCGATGATTACTGTGTTCCTATGGAAGGTCTAGAAAATACCGGTTACGTAACCAGGTCTGGTAGAAGTGTGAGACGTCCTAAATTGTACATACATGAGAAATTTGAGTAGATAAGTAATGTATTGTTATTAGTTATGTACTCGTACTTATAATATTAGTTTGCTTTTTTCTCGAAAAGGGAGATGTTGCATAATTATTGACAAAAGTAAGTGTCAATGTCATTTTTGACATTGACAGATGTCATGAAGTAAAGCCTATTGAGTTAGTTTATTTTGGCCAAAAGGCTATAAATAGTGTAGACGTATATTATTGTGTTAGGCACACCTCATATGTAATACGTAATCAGTGTTAAGCACCAATAAAGGAGAATATAAGAATTGTTGCTGTATTATTATCATCACCACTCAGGCACAAGAAGGACATACACATCAAGAGGTCGTAGCCCGCTACAATATTGTAAATTGAACTACTTTTCAGCTATCGTGGTCACGTAACATGTATCAAAACAGAGTCAAAACCTTGGTATGCGATAAAATCCGTGAAAGTAGTTCCATTTGCAATGAGTATTGAGTGGTACTTGCGTAAACATGATATAAGAAATCAATGATTAAATTATTATTTTTTGTTTAGTAGTTTGGTCTACACCATAGATGTATTATATTAAAAAGAGGGTCTACAGTGTACACTCTAGAGTCTAGTGAGTCTATTTTCTAATAATAACATCAACTGGTCGCCGACCGCCGTCCATATTAAAGTTTGAACCGGTTTATTTAATTTTTATTACGTGATTAGATAACCACGGCCTACGAAGCTTGAGATGTGATGAGCATCGCATAATAGCGTTAAATTAATCAACATAAAATACTTGAAGCATTTATTTGGAAATAGTTCCTACAATCTACAGTCTCCACTGATCAGGTATACTAAAGGGGATCATTAATGTATGTAACAGTTTATTTTTGTTAGTAAAATAAAAAAGTTTCGATATCTATATAGCAAGTACAAAATTATTTTTTAGTTTTGCCGTGGAATTCAATGGGTGACGTTGTGGTTTTTGTATTTTATTCATAAATTTGTGTTATTTCTTCTTAATTCTTAATGTGTAATATTTTGCAAGTGTGGGCAAGTGGTACAACTTCATAAAACTTGCTATTTTGTGTTCCCTCCAAAACTACCTAGAAACTTTCAGTAAAGCTTCTATCACTTTACTGAATCGACTGACTTGACACATTGACTGCACTTATTATTTGATACTTTGAGTAGACGTTAGACTTGACGATTTAGGAATACGGTGTTGAAAATTGAAACGAAAATTCTATTTCCCGCCTTTTCAACTAGCAAATGGTTTTAAGCTGACGCCATATATTTAAATTAAAAAAGTAGGTACAAAATTCTTTGCAAATTTTATATATTACATCATAGTATGTTATTATAATTTACATATATGCCATCCACAAAACTGTTTAGCCTCTGTTAAAAATGCCAGTGTTATAAACTTATTTAATATTTTTTAAACACTAGGCAGGTCATAGTTGAGCCCTGACGTCACTGCGAATCAAGTGGTGTATTGTGTCTCCTCCGCGTAATAGTACCGTCCTCAGTCCTACTCTTCTCATGAAATTAACGATATGGTTGGAGTTGCTGTTGCGAATTTCCTCTGTGGTAGAGTATTCGTGCTGCTCAAGGTACTTTTTCTACTGTATTGAAGTGCTGGACAGTAGAGAACAAGTTGTACTTGGGCGTCTCACCCTTTTCCTCGCAGATTCTGCAAGTCGTTATATCATCAACGCCCATTCTGCTGAGGTGTTTGTGGAGAAATTAGGGTTCTGGTGATGATTCTTAGTTGATTTCTATTCATTAAAGCGCCAATCCAGAAAGCCTTTTGTAAAGCCTCTAGATTAGTGCTTTGAAATTCTCAAGGCCTGGAACATCAACACATTGCTTTATTAAGTGCCCAAGTGCTCGCTTGCTAGTTCTGAGAGATATTCCACAGACCGGTTCTGGAACGTTTATAAGACTTTCGGCTCCCAGCCTGACCAGTTCATCCGCGGTTTCGTTGCCGGGGGGATATTGCTTTGGCCTGGATCCCATACCAGATGAATACTGTGGTCACGTCCTAGCATGTTTAGCGTCTAAACACAGACCAGACTAATTTAGAGGAGATTTCTGCTGCAGTCAATGATTTCAGCGCAGCCTGACTGTCAGAGTAGATAAAAGTGTTTTTATAGACTTGGGCCCATCTGTAGGCTCGGAATGATGCTCTGATGGCGAACAAGGCCTGAAACGGTTGCGGTTCCAAACAAGTATATTTACCTGTTAGCGGAATCAAATCGGAATCAATCGCCCACCCGGTTCTCTTTCCTGGATCCGTCCGTGAACCAGATAGGGGATAACATAATATTCATTTCACATTTGTATGAAATAATATAAACTTGGTCACGAGCAATATCTTTCTGACTTTTGACTGTGTTTTGGGGTGTTCTTTTTGACGTGATAACGTCTTATAAATCGATGGAGCCGGCTGCACGCACGAAAAAACATGACGTCATGCGTTACCTGTTACCAAGTACCGTTACCAAGTACTTTACCTCATTATTATTATTATTATTATTATTGTTGTTGTTGACGTTGTCACGTTCAACTATCGTCAGTAAACCGACTTTACAGACAACCGGTATTTTTTATCTAATATGAATTTGTAATAGTAGCTCATCATAAAAATCAGTGATATAAAATCTATACTCAAAGTATAAATCGTTTATCTAAGTACGCAACTGCAAGGTGTGGCGCTAAAGTTGCTTGAACTCGGCGCTAACTCAGAACCGAACAGATACGAGATGAAACGGTATCATAACTTGTTATTGTACTACTCCGACTGCAGCGAGCTAAACAACGCAAATTCAAATGACATCAAGAGGGCGATGAAAATTAATATGCAAAAGTTTAGGAGAAAAGTGGCGTCAAGGACGGTGGCGGCGAAGCATCGAGCGTGTGTATTGCAAGCCTACGGCGCGCGGCGCACGGACGCGACGCACGCGGCCGGCGCGTGGCCCACCGGCCACCGGTCGCCGCCACACGCCGCCATAGATTATAAAGATATATTATACTAGTAGTTGGCCGCCAGCCTCGATCAATTAATATGCCACTTTAAAAAATTCAACAGCCGAAGGTAAAACATTCAAATCATTATTCGGTTCCTACAGTTTTTGTCTGTATACATATTTAAAGGTAACCGTTATCCGACTTATCAACGCAGAGACACCGACAGAATGGATTGTACTACAATTTAGCAGTTGTTATGACAACGACGTAGATATGATAGCGCCCTGCACATGTTAAGTTCGGGCCACGCATCGGAATGCGTTCCAAACCGCGGAAGTAACTGTGCGGTTTGGACTGCGGATCGAACGACTACAAATGTGGTTTCGACTGCCGGCGTCATCCATATTTAGGCGAGTGCGCGGGTAAAACTGTCGAAAACGCGCTCGCATCGACCTGTTGGCTGTTAGGTGCGATTCTCGGCTCCCGCGCATCTACAATCTACATGTTCGTCTCACGGTCCGGTCTTGACGCGCGGAGGGCGCTATCTCCTGATTATTGCAAAAGTTTAATGTTTAAAAGCATAGAATTTTTCAAAAATCACCACCTAAAAGAATGTATTTGTATAGAGACAAGTAGACAACGCATGAGAAACAATTAAAACAATGTTTCCTACGCGGCACCACGGGTGTAAAATTAAATAAGATGTATTCGCATTTTTATACTTTAGCCCTGTTTTACAATTTTAAACAAAAGCATAATAGGTAATTTATTTTACGCCCGGAAGTTTTATGGAGAATATATTACACTAGGATAGCCCAACGTGATGGTCGGTTAGGTTAGGTTAGTGCGTCGAGATAACATCGGCTACGGTGCTTTAATGGCCTAATTAAACATGGTGACGGAAATGTAGACCACGTCCACACTCGTTCACCTAGAGGGCGACATTGACACGGATATGTTAAAACTTACGGAAATCATTTAAATAGACACAAATCCTCAAACACCGTTAACATGAGGCCGCACCACGGCGTCGCGACAAAGCAGCGCCTCTGTCAAGGCAACTGTTGCTCCGTTTGGAGGGCAGGCGATCCGCGCCGGCGACATATCTCACGTAAGCCACTAGACACGGCATTTCGACATTCTTTTGTATAATTACTGGATGTAATCAGGTTACTAATTTAGAACTTGACTAAACATCGGTTCTGGTTGAGGACGGAATGGCGTACTACGAGAACCACGAGTTTTACTTTAATAAAATGTATAACATTGGTTAATTTTCACACTTTCGTGTCATGTTGTCTAATGTTGGTTAACGATTAATCCATTAAAATTAAATAAAGACGTCATTAACATACTAAGCACTGATCACTGTGGACGTAGAGAGTTATAAATTTGAAAGTTTCTGAGGATAGATGGGTGTTTGTTACACAAAAACTACAGATTTCGATGAAATTAGGAATGGTAGTAGTTTAAGCTCTTCATTAACACATATACTATACCGAAAAAGTACAGTGTTCCTGTGGGATACTGTATTCACCCGGCGGAGCCACGGGTAAAAACTAGAAGATAATAATTGCAAACGATTACACTGTAGGCGACGGATTACAATTAGGTCTTAAATAGGTGCAAGTTATTACTTAATACAATTAAACTGTTTATATTAGTTTTTCTTTCTGTATACTTTTTGTATGTTTGTATCTTTGTAAGAGTAAAGACAGAAACACAATATGTACACCGATAAATGCAACATCTATTGAGAAGTTTAGAGGTGAAATTATGGCTAATACTAAACATTTAGTATACCATAGTAGTAATAAGAATTCGAAAAATAAGGTTAAACAACATGGCAAATGAAACTGGAAGAGTTACATGGCAACTCAGATTTTAAATTTGATATAATATGTGGATAGTAAAAAAATTAAATCCGACACTGAGGTTGCTATTGCTTTTGACAAATTCACTGCTGAAATTCCAGTTTAAACCACCAAAAATTTTAATTCCTCTCCTGCTGATGCTGAATTACTACTTAAAGAAAATTTTAAGAGTGTGAAATCTATTCAAAAAAGAGGAATAAAAATAATTTATATTAAATATTAAGAATACTGCAGATTTATCGGTTTTATCTATAAAAGTTATAAATCTATAATAGATATTATCGAATCCGTCTAATTTTCGACCTATTTCTATTTTACCAACACCAAGTAAAATGTATGAAAAATATTACTTAAACAATTTGGTTTTACGAAGGGAGGGGTTGTTGAGCACAACAGATGCAGGCGTCCATTTGCTTAGTTATATTTTTAATGCTTGAGAGGGGTCGCAGGATGCTCTCGGAGTGTTTTGGGATCTATGCAAGGCATTTGATCGCGTGTAGCACACAACATTGATCAGGAAACTACGCCACTGGAGTAAGGGGTCAGCACTCGCCCTCTTGTCGGCGGATCGACACACGCACCGCAGCAAATACAAGGTCGATGACACTATGGCTCAACCGCCTTTTGAAGGTTAATTATCACAATTTCCATAACAAAATTGTGATAGCGTGTAAAGAGCGAGCTTTCACTTGTTCTCCCATAGCTCTCTGTCTCGGCATGCTTCAGACCTATCACCCAGCGGTCATCCATGGTGCTGGGGATAAATGCCATTTAAAATCGCACTTTTACCAATTGGTTTTCTTGAATTAGTGTAACTTTCAAATTGTAATTTACGTTTTACATTGCAATTTTGGCAATGTCAAATTAAAACAGAGAAAAGTTTATTTAAAAGGTAAATATAAATTTGCATGGAATTATGAATTTTCGGGGGTGTTGCAAAATATGAGTACCTAGTTACTAGTGGGTAGGGTAGGCTATGAAGAGGTCGACCTTCGGAGCAATAAGGTCGACGTCGAAACCTATACAGCGGAGCAACAGATGCAGCCGGGGTCTAGCCCCGCCTCTCGACCAATAGCGGCGTCGCGCAACAGAAATCTGACGAGGAGCCGTAGCGAATGCGAATAATAATTGTTTATAAAAAGTAACGTTATAGCTATTTTCAAATTTTAAATAATTGCATCCATTATGCACGCTTTGAAGGCAGACATCATAATTTGGCATATTATGTGAATTTATCGTATATTATATGCATATTCCTTCAATTAATTTATAGTTACATCCTTTGGCAATCGAGAGTTTTGCAACTCGTTTAGTGGAATGGGCGGGGCTTGTGCACGTCAAATCTTAGTTAGCGAGGATGCTACGCATTTTGGACTCATTTGGTTTGCTAAATAGGCACAGAGTGCAGACTACAAAATTACTAATACGTTCAATCCTCGTGCTAAAAATATAATATGTATTATGCAATAAATTACCCTAATTTATTTATTATCTACGTTTCTGCTACAATATACAATCAGTAAAACGTATAATCAGTATCTACTATCAAAGTATATTATATTTTAACTATTGCATTATTCTCCTACGCCTGATACAATTATTGGTGGCAGCAGGTCCCGGGCGAACAGGGCTCATTAGGGCCGGGCCATTAGCGGTGTACATACCGTCGTTACCATCGCGACAGATAACACTAAGTGGTATTTAATTATCGGTGACCGATACCGACCCTGTTTGTCCGCGATCCTATTGCAACTTGAGTTTACGTACCTACAGTCAACACGTTTGTATGAGGGGAACAACTTCTCTATTCGAGAATGTTTTATGACGAGGGAATTGGGTCCAAAATTCAATTGCCCTACTTTTAGGATTGTTTGGAGCAGTAGAACTTGAAATTAAAGCCCCCGCGTATAATTGACAAAATCCTCTGAAATCAATATGGCGTTACCTTTTTCTTGTATGAAGGTTTTTCTGTCAAATCTACTTCATAAACCATTCTTCGTTTTAAAATCATTTAGTCTAGTCAACAAGTTCAAAAACGTGTTAAATAGAAATAAAGCTCCTAAAAATATGTGCGGTAGCTCATTCGATTCGGAATGACGTCTAGAAAAATGTATTTTAAGGGTATATTAGCACATAAAAAATTGCGATTGTTATTAACAAAATAAGATTTAAAAAAAAGGTATTTAGTTTTTCGTTAATTACTTTTAAAATAATGATATTTAAGGAATTTTGAAAAAAGATCCTGAAAAAGGAGGAAATTTCCAATAAAATAGTCCTAACTCCCGGAACTCTATCTATATTATGTATAAATTTTTTTAACCCTGGAAATAGGGGTCCGCGAGGGCGTTACGGCATAGGCGCGCCGTCTAAAAAGCCGGTATATCACCTAAAATATTTTTTTAAAATATTAAATAACAATTTAAAAATTTTAATAAATTATGGTGTAATCTAGACACTTGAACGAAAAAAATCTCGGTGAAAAAATTTTTTTTTGTCGATTTTTCAAAAAGTTACACCATTGTTAATTAACTAATTTTTTTCCAATCTCTGTTTTTATAAATTACGGCATAAAAGTTTAAATAATTGGTCTATACATTTTTCGCTTTGTGGAGCTCTTTTTATTTAGGTACTTAATAAAGTTATGCAAAAAATATTATTAAAGTTTATTATTTTGTTAATTATATTTTTTTTAAATTAACTAAAAATGAAATTTCTAAAAAATGTTATCAAAAAAATTTTTTTTGGTTATATCTTATTATTGCTGTTTTAGCATCTAATATAGATATTAATTAACATTGAAAAAATTAAATAATAAAACCCCATTATTTTAAAAGTTATTAACGAAAAATGAAATACCTTTTTTTTAAATCTTATTTTGTTAATAACAATCGCAATTTTTTATGTGCTAATATACCCTTAAAAAACATTTTTCTAGACGTCATTCCGAATCGAATGACCTATCGCACATATTTTTAGGAGCTTTATTTCTATTTAACACGTTTTTGAACTTATTGACTAGACTAATTGAGGTTTTTCGATATTTGTTCTTCCATAATCCTCCGGAGCCGTCTACTTTTTATTATTGGATTATACGTATTTTATGTCATATAGAATCCATTGCATATTAGCATCTATTGAGTAGTTTATTCTAGTTCCTAAGGGCCCAGTTAGACGAGGCGAGTTGATTGTTAGGTTGTGTGAGCGTCAGCATAGTCGATAAAGTTCAATTTGCTATGAACGAAAGTTGTGACTCTTGCGCCGTATAACAAAACATAAATAGGTTTCTTTAGTTCAATATAAGATTATTAAATTAATCGACTTACTAATAACGATAACTACCTAATTGTTTTACCGATTGGTGATCACTGATACGTGGAACTAGACTACAAAGTACAAACGGACGCGACTACCGACAGAAACCCGGTATTTTGAGATGATTTATACAGCAATTTTTCTACAACTAACGCGAAAAACAATTCCGATTGGAATTTTGATAATCGATTGAATGGACAACACTATGGATAAGGTTAACGGTGGTCAGTAGCCAATATCTATTTAATTAAATTACTATTTGAAGCAGATAAGCTAAAATATTATGTTACTAAGGCCCGTATTAATAGACCGTTCTCCAACTCGTTCTCAAGAATGTCTTTAATTAATCGTATGATCTCAAGACCGTCTCAGTTGATAACGTTATTGAGATCACTTACTCAACTTTTAAGCGTCATCTATACGACAAAGAACGAATAAAATAACGTTTCGTTTACACTTCTACAAAGAACGGATTTATTGATTATACATTCCTTCAATATTTCATTTTAAAAATGTAATATTTAATAATATAAATACCAAAAAAAGTTTAGTCTGTATTTTTTATATTGAAAAAAACTGATTTTCATTAATTTTTACGTAGATATTAATATTTATTATTGTCTAGCATATTAATATCCATATTTTTTTAACAACTACGTAAAACGGAATGCGGATCATTGCCATTCGAAAAAAGTTCTTCTTCTTCTTATTCTTTAAAGTGGCTCCTTAGTTATTCGCCAATGTGTTGACGAAAACTCTACCTTATGAGTGGGTTTTATGAATAAACAAGGGCACGGTGTACAGGAGGAAGTCTGTTGAATAATACCTAGAACAGACAAAATTAGGGCCTTTACCACAGTATGTACATAAAGTTTCAGTAAAAGGAGTATTTACAAAACACAGAACAGATTTAAGGTTGATAGGGCGAGGAATTGTAGGAGGGAGGGATCATAATATAATGAGGATTGTCTTTTGGGCAGCGAAAAAAAAATCTGCTGTCAAGTGTCAAATCAAGTCAATTAATATAAATCATATAGGTAATTCGTTTAATATAAATAAATATATTTTTATTAATTTTTAATTTTAAATAAAATCGAAAATATTTCTACAAATACTCGACACTGGCAGAATGGTGCAAAACCTTTGCAACCGTGATTACCAAAAAAAAGAAGAATAAGTATCAATCATGTATCAATATAGCATCTTTTTTATAACTTTATTTTGTGTTGAGTATGTAGTGTAAATTCTGAGTTTGTTTAATCATAAATATTTAGATTTTAATTTACATAATTGTAACACACCCAAAAACACCACAAATAATAATGTACTGTATCCATTTCCAAGCAAGCCGTTCTCAAGTCAAGATTTGACTGTACCCAGGAAACCCCGTCTCAAGTAATAGTTTGACAGCAATGACAGCGTACTTGAGTAACAAGTCTCGTTTATTAATACGTTCGCACTCACTTGATACGCCGTACCTACAGCTGTACTTAAGTACGGTCTATTAATTAAAACAACATCTTAAGTAATTTCTTGAGAATTGTCTTAGAGATAAGAACGCTTTATTAATACGGGCCTTAGATACTTTAACTACATTCCAGATCAGGGACTTGAACGATAAGTTCTCAGATCTTTTCTATTTTCTGAAGGGATACCAGATTTACCGGACCGATTCGGATAATTTAAACTGCGCATTTTAAATACGTTAATCTTGAGTTAAGTGTTTTTAGGTTTTCAGTGATCTTTGACTAGAAAAGGAGACTGCTCTATTTTATTTCAGTAGGATTTACAAAAGCTAATGGTACTTTGGAAATGTCTTGCACTTTTAATTTGCGAAAGGACCAAGATTGCAAGAGCTTTGATGGCTAGTTAGTTAGTTTTGCCCTACATTCAGCGTTAGGATTAGGACATTTGACATTGACCCGGCAGCGTCGCCAGGAGCGACACGGCGACGCGCGACGTTACGAGTCAGTAAATGTAAATCACGGCCGGCGGGTTTACGACAATTTGACTGTGCTCCCGTTAAACTTGCTACAATGAAAGCCGATGTCCAATAGAGGATCTGTCACATTTCAGATATAATATATTTTACATTAACATATCATCCATAGATATTATCTATGGATGCTGAAACCACATCAATCTAGTTACCAGATAAATTATTGACCAAGCGATGTAAGTGCCTATCTAGGATTCTGGAATACTGAAAACTTTTTTGTTCGGATCCGCGACCTCTCGGGTAATGGGGTAATGTGCCAATGGGGTAATCGGACTCAGCATTGTCAATAAAGATACAGGCATTGCATAGGGCCGAGAATTGAATAATTTTAATAGTTCGGGTTTTGTTTAACAAAAGTAAGCAGTCACACGACAGTAACTTAAGCTCATTTGCTGAGTAGTAGTAGTCGCCATGGACTGAGATGTGATTAGTATGGTCAAAAATAGTAATAATTATTTCACAATCAAGACAAAACTTTTAAAATGCTACGGGTGAGACTGACTGATAGTCTGATGAGGTTATGTACTGTAATGGCTTACTTTAACTGGATAATGTGACCACGGCTTACGCGTCATTGGTCAATTTTGACACATGAACTGGTGCACTGGAGCTGTAACTGCAAACTTAACGCGAATAGACTATAATAAAATATTTAAAAGATAAATAATATATTTTAAATATAAAGATTGAAGTGGAGCTGAAATTAAAACATTTTTTTAAATTTAATTGAAACAACTCAGTACACTGAAGGATATGTCGCAATATTGCGCCATATTTATAATACTTTCAATACAAACTCAGGTACTAAAGTTAGTTACTTTAGCATTTGTAGTCTACCAATCTTTACGGTTTGATATTACTTTGAAAAGCTTTCCCGAATCTACACAATAACGGGAATATGCATGTATTTTTTAACGTTTCTTCAGGTTATAACACGTCCAAAATATTATCTATTAGACTGGAAAAAATGTTTTAAAATCACAAATTTTTTTTAATTAAAATTTTGGGGTGATTTATACCCGCCATTTTCGAGCGCTTGAGTTGAGTAATACTTTCAATACAAACTCAGGTACTAAAGTTAGTTACTTTAGCATTTGTAGTCTACCAATCTTTACGGTTTGATATTACTTTGAAAAGCTTTCCCGAATCTACACAATAACGGGAATATGCATGTATTTTTTTAACGTTTCTTCAGGTTATAACACGTCCAAAATATTATCTATTAGACTGGAAAAAATGTTTTAAAATCACAAATTTTTTTTAATTAAAATTTTGGGGTGATTTATACCCGCCATTTTCGAGCGCTTGAGTTGAGTAATACTTTCAATACAAACTCAGGTACTAAAGTTAGTTACTTTAGCATTTGTAGTCTACCAATCTTTACGGTTTGATATTACTTTGAAAAGCTTTCCCGAATCTACACAATAACGGGAATATGCATGTATTTTTTTAACGTTTCTTCAGGTTCTAACACGTCCAAAATATTATCTATTAGACTGGAAAAAATGATTTAAAATCACAATTTTTTTCAATTAAAATTTTGGGGTGATTTATACCCGCCATTTTCGAGCGCTTGAGTTGAGTAATACTTTCAATACAAACTCAGGTACTAAAGTTAGTTACTTTAGCATTTGTAGTCTACCAATCTTTACGGTTTGATATTACTTTGAAAAGCTTTCCCGAATCTACACAATAACGGGAATATGCATGTATTTTTTTAACGTTTCTTCAGGTTATAACACGTCCAAAATATTATCTATTAGACTGGAAAAAATGTTTTAAAATCACAATTTTTTTTTAATTAAAATTTTGGGGTGATTTATACCCGCCATTTTCGAGCGCTTGAGTTGAGTAATACTTTCAATACAAACTCAGGTACTAAAGTTAGTTACTTTAGCATTTGTAGTCTACCAATCTTTACGGTTTGATATTACTTTGAAAAGCTTTCCCGAATCTACACAATAACGGGAATATGCATGTATTTTTTTAACGTTTCTTCAGGTTCTAACACGTCCAAAATATTATCTATTAGACTGGAAAAAATGATTTAAAATCACAATTTTTTTCAATTAAAATTTTGGGGTGATTTATACCCGCCATTTTCGAGCGCTTGAGTTGAGTAATACTTTCAATACAAACTCAGGTACTAAAGTTAGTTACTTTAGCATTTGTAGTCTACCAATCTTTACGGTTTGATATTACTTTGAAAAGCTTTCCCGAATCTACACAATAACGGGAATATGCATGTATTTTTTTAACGTTTCTTCAGGTTATAACACGTCCAAAATATTATCTATTAGACTGGAAAAAATGTTTTAAAATCACAAATTTTTTTAAATTAAAATTTTGGGGTGATTTATACCCGCCATTTTCGAGCGCTTGAGTTGTGTGCTATGAAGTCACAACGTCATCGCACTTATATAGACAGTTGACAGTTAAAATCATTGTTTGTCTTTGACATACAGACATACACAACTTCGATAAAATCAACTTATTACCATGGAAAAGCACAGAAACCCATGTTACAAAATATATTGTGTCGTCCCTATGTGCGAAAATAACACAAAAACTGCACCTGACAAAGTTTATTTTCGTATGCCGAAAGGTGCAAGTGTGTAAGAAAAAGTGGTGCCAGGCGAGGTGAGAAGAGACAGTGTATCTACTTTGAGCACTTTATACTGCTGTGAAGATTTCAGTCAGTACATTGAAATAATAGATGTTAAAAAGAGGATTGAAATAGATTTCCTTCGCATACTTGTTTTATTTACTAACCTCGACGAAAACAAACTCGTTAACGAAAAGTTCGTAAACATATCTAATTCATTCATTTTTATGTAATATTATCCTAGTGATAAGTGCTAAATAAATCTAGTAGATAAATATTCATATTTTGAAAACAACAAACCATAGGAAACATGAATTAACTTCTTCTTTTATTTATGGCAATCGCGGTTGCAAAGATTTTTCACCATTCTGCCAGTGTCGAGAATTTTAGATTTTTTTGGATTTTATTTATTTACATTATCATTATACTAATAAAACAAAATTAGAGGATCGAGATTAGATGAGATTTATTACGCTGGGACTATATCGCCCGGAATCCGCCTGCCCCTGGAAACTTCATCACTGGCTTCAGTGCACTGAAAATAGTTACGAGTGTCGAGCTGTCATATATTATGACATTGACATTTGTTTCGCCACTCATGTGTTCGATTTTCAACTCTATTGTATTAGCGCAGACTTCTATTTTCAATGCTCAGAACTTTCTTCGGCCTTCCGGATTCCGGATCATAATATACTCCCAGCTGCAGCCTTATACGAAAATTCTGTTTCACTTGACACAATAAAAATTCACTGACACAGGCAATGGTTTAATACCTTCCGCCTAAATATAAAAAAAAAAAAAGTTTTGAAAGTTGATACACATTCATCTGTACGATGACGTCACGTTTTGTTCCGCCAGTTCATATGAGTTTTTTAAATTTGCGCGGGATTTAAAAAAAAAAAACTTTTTGTTGATTAAATTTCACTATTAATTCACGATAAATTTTAACAACATTTGTACAGGTATGTTTTTTAGCGATAAAGATTACAAATAAAATTATTTTATCCATTTTGGTGTCACATGCGTGTTCCGGTTGTATTGGTTCAGGCATGTAGTTCAGTAAATGGCAATGGGGTAAATAAGCATCAAAAACTTTGTCATGTCGCTTGAGCACAATTGGATGCATTGGTTTGTTTAAAATCCGCCAAGTCTTGTAATACAAGTAGTATTACACACATTAACTAAACGTTTAGTTGTGTGTCATTGCATCTAATATCTATATTCTATCGGGTTCTGCCACCACATCATTTGCCTATTTCCTGTCGTTCAGTCATGCGTGATAAAATTTTACACTTACTTTATACCGTTTTGTCAATTTTATGTATGTTGAATAAAGAAATTGAATGATTCCAGTTGTGACTGTTTTAGATACCTACCAAAAATTTGAATACTAGATGTTTCCCGTGATTTCGTACGCGCAAAAGAAAATCTCGCGGGGACCGTACATTTTCTCGAGATAAAAAGGAGGTTAAGTCCTCTCTCGTGGTCTACTCTATGTCTGAGCCAGATTTCATCAAAATCGGTCCAGTAGTTTCGGATCATATTCAATGAAAGCAAACAAACAAATGTTTCCTCTTTACAATATTTGTGTAGATACGATCGTAATATTTAGTCAAGAGCCTGCTGGCAATTTTGTGCTTTTTTTTGAAAAAATAAACGTATCTGAATTCTTTAAGTTGTAGGAAACACTAAAACTACAGTACAGCACGAAGATAGATCGACGGGTGTGGAAAATTCTTGCACAAAGTCAACTGTCGACGGGGGTGTGGTGTCTCCCCATATTGCGGTGGGGTGGCGCGTCGCCGGCCGGCGGTTCAACACTCGGGGAAAGGCCACTAGCCACCATTCCCGCCACCACACCCGCCACGAGAACAGGGATGCTGAAGTAGTATGGAACAAACTAGAGGCAATAGGTAACGATTAAAATCTATAGGTAAAAAAAAATTGAAGGGTCTGTTTGTAATTTTAAATTAACACTTTTCACTAAATGCATACAAAAGTATATACGGTACGTAATATAAAAAAATATATATATTTTTATTTTTTGTATGTCTGTCTGTTTGTTCCGGCTAATCCCTGAAACTGCTGGAACGATTTCACGGGACTGTCAGTGGCAGATAGCTGCGGATATAAAGTGTAACTTAGGCTACTTTTATCTTATGGTTCCGTTTAAAAAAAAAGGGTTCCGTTTCCGTTTGTTCTACGCAAACGAAGTTTCAGGCACCAGGTAGTAATGAAATAAATAATTTAACTTAACTAACGGCTAACTTAGGGGCCTCCGAAATTACCCTTGAATCAAATCAAATAAATTTATTCAGACACAAAAATATATACAGAACAAATATACAATGAGATGTGAATATTATATATTATGAGACAAAATACAGACAATACAGATTAAAATATTCCCAAATACGCCTGACAGACTCACGGCCCAGTTGTAATTGCCCTAAACCTCCAGCTCTCAGGCTCCAGCTGTCGTCGCTTGGCAGAATGACAAGGACAGAATGTGACATGAGATGTGTTATTTAAAGTAGCATTTGAGTATTCGGTCATGAATAAGACATTCAGAGGTGATATTAAATTAAAGAGAGTTAAAAGCTGCCAATAAAGTCAGGATTGTTTACTTTTAGACATTATTTTAAAATCCAATAATTATATGCAATCTTTATGCAATGACTAGACAGTTGAGTATCGCAAAAAATAATCGCAAACGTGAACAAGTAATTGGACCACCGCGCCAGTCGATACTCACTCGCCTCACCACAACCAAACGGCAGGTTCGTTCGGTTCTGGTTAGATGAGGTCTCAACATTCCGAAGTTACATGAACGAGTGCAGCCGACATCATATATTACTTTGTTGCTTACCCGATGAGTACAAATATTAATATCTATGGACGCTTATAGACCGTGTCAATCTGGCCCCGCGGTAAGTTCTTGAAGAATTTTTACAAGAAGAAATTAATACACTTTTATTAGAAGAAATTTATACACATCCATGACCCAGGACACAGAAAATTTTTTGTTCCCTGACGGGATTCGAACCCGCGGCATCCGGCTTGAGCGCCAACGCGCTAATAACTGAGACACAGGGGTCAAATCAATTTGACGAATACGAGTAGGTAGTTTGTAGTCTGGATACAACATAAAGGCTAATTTTCAACCCACAGAAAAACAAAATTATAAATTTTAAGTAACCCTCGAATTATTGCCAAACAGTGAGCGAGCTGATGATGATAGCTAAGACCACTCTCGATGTCGTCAGCTTTTAAATAAAAAAAATACTAGATCAAAGACGGTTCATCTGTTTGAGAGCTACGATGCCACGGACAGACACTCACACAGACAGACACGTCAAAATATTTTGAATTTTAATTAAATTATAACTTGAAATCTTAGTTTTCTTAAGCAAATTTGACTAATTTATGTAACTAAGATTTTAAAATCAACATAATTTATTAATATTTCACATTTACACACTCTACAATTGCACAGGACAAAAATAAAATAAAATCAATAATCTTTACTAATTATTTTGTAATTTAGCAACAATATCCTAGAAAAAAAAAAAAAAATCTAGAGCGATGATTTGTTATGACTTTCGAAGTGGTTTAACCCAAAAACAGTGTGTTGACCGGATGATTTCTGCATTTAGTGATGAAGCCCCATCCAAAACCACAATTTATCGCTGGTTTGCTGAATTTCAACGTGGACGTGTCAAGCTCAGTGATGATCCCAGTCAAGGTCGTCCAAAAACTGCAGTCACCCAAGAAAACGTTGATGCTGTGCGTAAGCTGATTGAGGAAGATCGACATGTGACATACCGCGAAATTCAGGCAACTTTAGACATTGGCATGAGTCAAATACAAATAATCTTGCATGAACAATTAGGTGTAAAAAAGTCGTTTTCCCGATGGATACCGCATTTGCTCTGTGAAGAGCAAAAAGTGGCTCGCGTTACTTGGTGCGTCAGAACTCTCGAAAGATTCCACGCAGGATCCTCAGATGCTGTATACAACATCGTATCAGGTGACGAATCCTGGATATACGCGTACGAACCCGAAACAAAAAATCAGTCACGAGTTTGGGTGTTCGAAAATGAGTTAAAGCCAACAAAAATTGTTCGTTCACGGAGTGTTGCAAAAAAAATGGTGGCCACGTTTGTCTCCAAAACCGGCCATGTTGCGACTATTCCTCTTGAGGGACAAAGAACGGTTAATGCAGAATGGTATGCTAACATTTGTTTGCCACAGGTCGTTTCTGAACTCCGTAAAGAGAACTGCAACCGCCGCATCATCCTCCATCACGACAATGCGAGTTCTCACACCGCGCACAGAACAAAAGAGTTTTTAGAGCAAGAAATCATAGAATTATTAGACCATCCGCCGTACAGCCCCGACCTAAGCCCTAATGATTTCTATACTTTCCCTAAAATAAAGAATAAATTGCGTGGTCAGAGATTTTCATCACCTGAAGAAGCTGTGGACGCCTACAAAACGGCCATTTTGGAGACCCCAACTTCCGAATGGAATGGTTGCTTCAATGATTGGTTCCATCGTATGGAAAAATGTGTCAAATTTCGCGGAGAATACTTCGAAAAGCAATAAATACATTTTTAAATAGTAATGTTGTGTCACTTCCTTGATTCCCGAAATTTTCAGTGCCGCCCTCGTAGAACGAAAACGGAACCCATTTTATAAAACGGTACACCTTATATCCTCAGCTGTCTGCCACTGAACGTCCCGTGAAAATCGGTCCAGCCATGTCTGGCTAATGCCAGAACAAACAGACAGTATTTACTTTCATAATTTATATTATGCATTTAATTTAATGAAAAGCTTTTAATTTAAAATTACAAACAGACACTTCAATTATCATTTATTAATTGAATGAATTTGTTTTTCCTACAATATTGATTTGGTATAACTGATTGAGTGTACTGTTGGTTCGTGGTAGAAATTCATGTTCATAATAATTATTATATTGATTTGGATTTTATGTCTGTAATGATAGTTGTAATTGTATGTTCAGTAAACATTTAACAAAAATAACTTATTTTCAAAAAATATTTTTTATTTAACACTTGTTTTTATACTATATGAGTTTTGAAGAATAAGCAAGAATTAAGACGGTCGGAGCTCTATGTAGAGAATGGATTACTGTGACAGTGACGAGCTTTTCTAAAATGTATCGTTTGCTCAATAAATTAAAGGTCACGCATTGCGTTTTCATTGTAATTCGCGTGCATCTTCACGTAACAACATTCAAAAGCCGTCGAAACGACTCGACTAGCTTTGTAGGTCGACCCAGTGTAATAGGTTGCTAAGTTTGTCCCATATTCAGGACATGTGAAGTACGTCACGAGGCACTACTCACTACAGCCTCTGCGGGGTGGCGAGGGGGGGCGAGGAGGGTGTACAAGGCCGCCCCACCCCACCTGTTGAGGGTGGGCAATGTAAGCTTGCATACTCGACACGTGTTACAACCATATCACTTTGACGACCTCTGTGGCTCGGTGGTTGAGCGCGGTGGTGCTCAAGCCGGGGATCGCAGGTTCGAATCCCGCCGAAGGAACGACAGGCTTTTCTGTGTTCCTGGGTCATGGATGTATATAACATATGTGTATAATATGATAAAAATCTTAATTACTACATACTTATAATCTGCTAGGCCCCCAGAATTCAATACTTTACCAATTTCGACAAGGAATCGAAGTACAAAATACAAATGCGTGGAGAACAAATCGAGCATCATATTGTTTGATCGTCATTTGTAGCAACACACCGTTAATGAACAATTACATTTTATTTATCGCAATAAAATTCAGACAATAAAAATGGATCGGTACATTTCTAAAGTTATTTGTGTGTCGAGAATAGTCGTTAACCTTATATAGCTTGTACTTAAGACTTTAAAATATAGCAATTTAAAGTTATTCAATAAGTAATTATTACGCTTTGTACTTCGTTTACTACAGAAATTATTTTTTATATCTTGGGGTCAGATGTCAAATATGTTAATGTAAAAATACTAATAATTTCAAGAAGTAAGTTATAATTTACCAAATCAAGGTAATGTTTATTATTTTGCAGACTGTACGTCACCCGCCCGCCCACTCGCCGCCGAGGGCTCGGTGGGCTCCCGGGGAGGAACTGGTCTCCACAGCACCACAGTGATTCCGCGATTTCATTAAATGAACCCATACACCGGCACCGTTTTATTCTCCTCAAATAAGTTGGGAGATTTTATTTCTGAAACAATTCTCATTTTATTTAAAGACTAGACTAGATGTTGCCCGCGGGTTCGTGCGCACCAAAAGAAATCTCACCGTACATTTTGTCACAATAAGAAGTAGCCTATGTCTTTCCACGAGGTCTAACTCTATATCTGTTTATCAAAATCGGTCCATTACTTTCGGAGCCTATTCGATGCAAACAATCCTCTTTATTATATTATAGTGTAGTATACATTACTATATAATATATATGTAATATTTGACATTATGTCTATCCTACATAGCTAGCATTGAAGATTGATACCGAACGATGGGTTGCCGAAAACCTAAATGCTACACGGAAGACCTGATTTAGAATTGAATAAAATGCGTTACCACCGATGTTTTTACCCCGCATTAAGTATGGAACCATACTTGGCGCCATGTTTGCTGAGCTTGTAAATCAAAACTACTGATTTTGAATCTGCCGCAAAACTCTCCAGGTAGAACTACCAAGTACCAAATTACTGGGCTATATTTAGAAAATATTTTATCAGATCGCACAGTGTCTACATTTGATCTGTGCCAAGTCTAACTAGACAGTTACTATCAGAATACGATATCTTATTTTGGCCCTCGCAAAGCTAATACGAGGTAGACCGAATACCGCGGTAGATGGTGACGTCCGTGCATACTGTACATTACATACCTACTTGTACTATGTACATCGCCACAGGGGCGACACTCTCTACATATGACAGCTCGAGCACCGGCGAATGTCAGCCATGTTGACGTAAGCCTAAGGTTGACACCGAAATAATTTTAAACGTCGCGTCAGACAAATCTATCATACATATTATGAAATCATATTGTCATTTATGTCAAAGTACGAAACGACCAACGGCCAGCCCCGTAAACGAAATCCTGGCTGGAAAAAACTCAGGCCCCGCTCGCCACGCGCAACTCCGCCATACGGCTAGCCACGCACACAAAGCTGCAAGCTGTCAGTCGTGTAAGTCTATCGAGTATCGAATGACGGTTCTTTACGTTAGTAATATATATTCTTTGACATTGCGGAGTCCGAGTCAATTGACCGATGCATTCGTTTGCTGAGTGATAGCGGGTGCGTTGACCCCGCAAGACGTCACGTCATTTATGCGGCTTCGCACTCGCTCCCAATCAATCCTATTTCTGTATCTATCGATTTTGCCTCGCACCAACATGTGATATTATTAGGCATTAAGATTTTTCACTTTCCTTCGGATCCATTGGGTAGAAAAACTAAAACGGGGCAGCCGAGGAAAGAGGGGCAAAGAAGAAATTCACCAATCCAGGGTTCGGGGGTTGGTATGACGAAAGCAATCTCCCGAAATCAAAGCAGCATCAGAAGTAAATTCCGCTTGCATATTGCTAATTTTTGAGTAACTTCCGAAAGTCGGCGGTTATTTATAAATATTGTATAAATAACATTTGCGTGCAGTTCGTCACTGCGGCCTTGAACCCGCGCGGCCGCGTCGGCAGCCGACGCGACAGCGTCAATGTAAACAACACGGTAACCAGTTCGTGGACAAACATACTAGTATGGGACTCATTAGCTGGGACGTGCGAACGGTGACAGGTGGCTCGATCTGTAGCTTACTCATTTCTAGTAGGAAGCCATAGACGGGGACGACAGTTCCAAAGAAGTAAAGTGGTTTTTAGAACTGTATACGCCGACGGGAGACGGGCGGACAGCTTTTGCTGCATCGTACCATCGTACTAACGGGCTGCTTTACAGTCGGGGAGTAACAACTTAAAATTACTGAAATGTACCACGAGAGCTCGGCATTTGTTAAAATTTAGAAGAAATGTAAATAGCACAAAAGCCATTAATTTGTTAACAAAGAATACTCGAGTCTTTCAATTTCCACCTTTCTCTTACATTTCTCACGATGGACCCTGTCCACAAACCCATTTTTCGGGAGGCCTCTAGCGCTAAACACTGAACTACTGACGACACTGAGTCGCGCGTGCTCCAGCCCTTAACACTAGTGTAGGCGCGCCCTAATAATTGACTCCTTAAATGGTCGCGTGGGGTACATGTGTAGCCCAATGAAAAAAATATTTTTTGGGTTATTGATGAATAAAACGACACAAGATTTGTGTAAAATGAATAATCATTTTATTCTTAATATATAAAGAGAAAAAACTAACTTAGTTTTACACTATAGTTTTATGGCACAAACAATAAACTTTGAAAAAAATCAAAATTTTTAGACTTCTTGAGATCAATCAATATTTTTTTATATTAATAAATGTTACATAAGAAGAAATATTTTTTTTATCATCTACTAGATAGTATTTATCAAAATGTAGAACTATGTCTTAATCCATCCCTTTGCATTCAGGGCACAACAGCACCTGATGTTCGGTACAAACTGGCTTCATGCAATTCTTCGGTCTCGAGCTCTGGTACAAAATGCACATCGTCCTACACCGGTGCGAATAGGCATATTGAGTTGTGTCGAGTTCTCGGTTAGTCCAAGAAGCAATCTTGCTTTCAATTTTATACCCCTTGGTATATTTTTCTGCGATATGCGGTACTCAATCAATGGTCTTGCAAGTTCGAATGCGACTTCTTGTAAGAAATGACGACGTACCACCTTCTTCTCAGGGTTATTCATCTGATGTATTACAAGACCATTTATACCAGCCATATTAAGCAAATTATAGAATAATGTAACCGGCCATCTACGCGTGGTGCGTGTCACATCATACTGTCTACACATTTTATAAAAAATATCCACCCCGCACTTAGTTTTATTCTAATGCAATGATTTCGGGCTTGTTGGCTTCACCGCTATCGGAATCTATTTTGTTATCATTGTGGAGGGTAGAGAGCAACAAAACTACTTTATTTTTTTAGGTACATAGCTGACAAGTGTGCAATCAAATTGAAAGCCAAATGTAGACTCACAAAGTATCTTGCCTTGTGTTGTTTTGAACAACTCTGGTATCTCTGGTTTTTTTTTTAATGTGCCAATTGTTGTGATCTTTTGACTTAAAAGTTCTTTACATACAGGAATGCTGGTAAACCAGTTATCCATTGTGACATTGCAACCCAAGCCATATAATGGATTCAAAATGCGATGAATAATATCAGGAACCTTGTTAGACTGCCTAAAAGGTCCTTCTGGCTGCATGCCGACATAAGTTTCGAAATTGTAGACATAAGGATATTTTACATCTACGACCATTATTATCTTGATGCCAAAAATGGCCGGCTTATTGGGCATATACATCACAAAGCCGCAGCGTCCCTTGAAAGCTACTAGCTGTTCATCTATTGTAAGATTTTCACTTGGTGTGTAATAATTTCTACAATTTTGAACCATTTTGTTTGTAATTTGGCGAATAGCTGCTAAGCGATCAGTCTGGGAACGAGCCTGTCTATCTCTAACATCGTCAAAACGGAGAGCACGCAAAATAAATCTAAATTTTTTCTCGGACATGGTAGTGTAAGCCATTTCAATGCCGCAACCTTTTGAATTATCCCACATATCTATATATATAAAAGAAAGTCGTGTTAGTTACACTATTTATAACTCAAGAACGGCTGCACCGATTTGGCTGAAAACTGATGGGGAGGTAGCTTAGAATCACGAGACGGACATAGGATACTTTTTATCCCGTTCCCGTGGGACGTGACATAAAGTTTATAAAATGTGTGATTTGATATGGAAAATTACAAAGTAATGAAAAATCTTAGCTTATATTATAATCAGAATTTATTGCAAATTCCAATGTCTCGCTAAAACTTGAGACCGGTTGGACCGATTTGGCTAATGTTAGTGTTTAAATTTAAACAGCGAGAAATATTGGAAAAATTGCGGGGAATTAATAGTAAACCTATTAGTGCTCTTATTTCTACTATATTCGTATTAGCTGCATCTCGCTCCCTTTGGAATTTGCTCTTTATTATATCTATATAAATATTTGTCGACTCGACAATTAGGTTCAATATATCAGAATCAAAAAAAAGTATAAAAGATTGAAGAGCACTTTTAGCATCTCTTGCCAATCCTATTGGGCCTGGTGGGCGAGCGACAATGTTGTGTGATCGTGTTCTTGTAGTGCAAGGCGGAAACTTACTCCATTCTGTACCATTTCGGGACTGGTAACTGGCCAATCTGGACAAAGGAACTTCAGAATCTTGGTTGGCACCTTCATCTGCAACTTCAGTCTCTTGTTCACTTTCTGAATCGTGTGAAGAATCCTCAGATAGATGTCTCAGCCTAGTAGGATCTTCTTCTTCTTCTTCACTTTCAGTTAAATGGTCACTGTCTTGGTCATTTTCCATCAGCCAGCGTAGTATTTGGTCGTTGGAAGCCATAATTATCTAAAAACGTAATAAAACTAAGTATTTTAACTCTATAAATGTAAAAAATACACTAACATAAAATGTCCACATAATTTTTGTACATAAATATGCATAACAATAGAGATATATTCCGATAATTCCATTATACGTGGTATTTCAAAACTTACCTAGAATAGTCGCGAGGGGTACAGGCGTAGCCCAGCACTTTCACAGCCGTCCTGCGCAGGCGTCCGTGTGCCGCGGTGATCGGCACGCTACTGAATACTGATCGACGAAGAGGTTCGTAATTGAGGAATACATGGGAGGGGGGTGCGGTAAAACGACGCGTTCGGGATTTATTCAACAAAATAACACCTTGGTCTACACTTGTAGCCCGCGCGCCCTCTCTTGTTAATGCTGTACAGCACGTGTAGTGTGCACACGAGGCACAGTCCATCCACAGACAGGATATGCATATGGAGTAAGGAGTAAGCGTATTCTTGTTTGATGAAGTGATCTCACTGACTTGGGAACTGTAGTAACTATTATATCTAGCCCCGGTTTTATAGCACTAGAAGAAAAATAAAATACACGCCGAATTTTAGACTTTTTTCTTGCATAACCCTGTGCCATAATAACTAACCTAATTATCCAATTGTCGAAGCAATATTTTTTTATTTTGAACTTTTTTCTTGGCCTTACGAAGCAATCCATTCTAGTGATTTGGTTTCAGCCATGTATTGATATGACGCTTGCCTTTTTGTAATAACATAATATACAAATGCAGATTATTGTAACTACATTCTGGTGTAATCAAAACAAGTCACAAAAAATGTTGGTACGGTCGATGACCATCACTCCTTTTTTTTGAGGATTTCGAAACTTTGTTCGCGGGAGGATATTCACCTGAAGATACTGGTGGATCAAGTTATATTGCGTCGTTCGAGACGAGACGCTCTTTTTAAATATGTTATAATGCATTATGTAGTGTAGTAAAAACAAATTGACCAGAGAAGAAAAGATAACACCCGAATTGTCAAGCAGTGAGCGAGCTGATGATGATGAATTTTCGACGGAGGTGAAAAATGGTAGTAAAATACACTCAGTTTTTAAAGACCGGCAATCCCTCTAGACCAGGGGTCTCCAAACTACGGCCCGAGGGCCACATCCGGCCCGCGGACAGATTTTGTCCGCGGAGAGCTAGCATACTTGAAAACTCCTTTTAGAGAACATATTTTTTATAGCAAATTAAATTTGGTTTACTGAAGTATTCTAATTTTATGTTGAATAATTATTAATATGACATCTACATTGATATGGTCATGGGCTAACTACTCATAACATTGTTGTAGGCTTATTGTTATTGTTTTTGTGATAAGTTGGATAAAGAAACACAGAATTGTAATGAGTAAAGACATGTATAATATGCAGAAAATTTAACTTCAGTATATAATAACTAAAAAATTATTGAAATGAATCCAACTAACATTTTATACATTTTAAATAAAAACATAACTTATAACTAGCATAATGACGTATGAAATACTAATGAGATTTAAGTAATTGAGATTTTCCACTGACAATAGTTTGTAGTTGTGGACTAATTTTACTTGTACCAATTATTAAAAGAGATTTAAGATGCTCATCAGTTAATTTAGATCTGTAAACATTTTTTGTGTACTTCATTTTGGAGAAGGTCTTCTCACACAAATAAGTAGTACCAAAAACAGAAAACAGCCCACGAGCAAATTTATGCATATTATCAAATTGTGTCAGTGGAAGACCCTTATAAAATTCCAACAAAGATGAGTTTTGATATTTGTTCTTAATTATATCACTGCACTGTAGATCAATCAGTTCCATTTGAAGTTCCGGGGCCAGGGTTTCAATGTCAGTATCAAAAGGATTCTGAAAAATCTTAATTTGATTCGCAATGGCATCAAAGTCCGAGAGACGAGTATCAAAATTTATTTTCAAAGCACTCAAAGTTTCGATTGCAAAATCGATAGGAAACTCAGTCTCAGTGGTGTGGCTGAATGTTTCGCATGTTTTAAAATGTGAAATTGTGACTTTTTTTTTCATCAGTGGACTATTTCACTTTTTACCACCGGCAACAATGATAATATGGTTTTGGCCCTCGGAACTTACTGGAGTAATCAGTATGGCCCTAAGGCTGGAAAGTTTGGAGACCCCTGCTCTAGACACCAGCTGCTACTGCGGGTGTTTCGTTTGCCATCAGATGATCACTTGGGTAGTTTCCCCCGATATAACCATAGAATAACAACTAGCGGTAGTTCGCATCTTATTTTGATTAATTTATTCATAAATCATAAGTATTAACAATACTGTTTCGTAAACATAAAAATCGTCAAACTGCGAACAGTTAAATCTATTCTATTGCAATTTCGCTTTTTGTAACCTAACCTACATTGACAATGCGGGCAAAAAAATTATATAAAAATTCATATAAGACGAAAAACTAAAAGCATCTCAGGACTCTGGACGTGTCTAAGGCGGGTTCCGTAACTCTCAAAGCGTAAGCGCGTTTTTTTTATTTTTCAAATTACTCCAAAAGTTACTGTCCGATTTCGTTTAAAATAATTTTTTAAAGAGTATTCAGCATGATCTATCAAATAAATATAAATACTAACATATAAAATAGTAACACTTTTTCGTGACAGAATAAATCGTAATCCCCCCCCCTTTACCCTGCCAACACGTTTATCCTATTTATTATTTAAGGGTTTATATATTTATTATTTAAGGGTCCCTTGAGTATTACGTAACCCTAAAAATGCATATAAGACGAAAATTTATTATAATCGAGAAAAGATAAATAATTATAATCGAGTACACTCCAGGGGGCCGCCCTAGCAGGAACAACTGAACAGTTATCGAATGTCAATTGTCTGGGCGTTGTCATAATTTTCCTTAGAGCATCCAACCAAACGGAGACGAAATGACAGCTAATTTCTATGCGAAAAAGTCTGCCACTTACAGCCGGGGGAACGAGGAACGCATTCAAATAGTGATTACACACTAATGCATTTTCAATTACGTCGTTACGCACGCACACGAAAATATTGTCAAACATAAACTATACGCACACATGTACACACAAAGGAAACAGCCTGTCAGTGTACGTCTACAAATGTCTTTTTTATTCAAGCAACGCTAGTGCTTGACACTATCGATATTTAAATATCGATGAGTTCGGCGAATAATAATATTGGTGAACAAAATAGTACGAAAAGTGATGAATATAAAAAAATATACAAAAATAAACAAAAAAATAATTTTAAGTGTTTTTTTCATCTCCGTTTGGTTGGATGCTCTAAAGTCTAAGATAAAAACCTACTACCAAAGTAAAGTAATTTAAAGGCACAAAAAAGTATGAAATAAAAATTATTTTATGAATACGCGGCTCCACCCGCGTAATTATAATAGTATCGTGTATCCCACGGGGATACTGTACTTATTCGGGATAAAAAGTAGCCTATGTTTTAATTTCATTGAAATCCGTTCAGTAGATTTTGCGTGAAAAACTAATAAACATCCATCCGTCCATGCCCCATAAACTATCACATTTATAATAGTAGTAGATTCGCCTTTGAAATTCGGCTACAATTTTAACCATTTCCTAGTAGCTCTCCATCTACTTAAAAACTGTGTTTTATTATAATGAGTGCGTGACAAATCTTTTAAGCTATTATATTGTTTCTAAGAAGCATTAAAGACTGCGAGAATACTATAATATTTTATGTTAAAATGAAATATCGCTTGCTATACATTTTGTTAGAACTATCAGAGACGACTAAGATACTACACATTTTCATATCACGTATGATAATAAATATCCAGGCAACTTAAGATAAAAAATTATATTATCTTCGACGTCTGTCTGACGTCCTTTAGTCTGCAGAAAAATTGAAATAAGTTAAAATGAAAAACTTCTTAAAATCTTTATTTAAAATAATAATGTACAAAAATAATGATTTTGGAAACACGAGTTTTCTTTTGAGACGAATAATTCAAACTGATTTTTGTTTTACTACAATATTTAATTTACAATTTCGCTTAGTATGCTATAGTAAATACGTGTACTATAAAACATGAAGCTACAAAATGTTGTGAGCAATTTGTTCTCGTACGTTTAGTCCACGAAACATGATTTGCACAACCTCGAATCCAGACATCCCGAATCATTGTATCCTTAGGAAATTTGAAAAATTAATAGTCAGAATAACATACTGATACAGTAGATATCGATATTATCTGCTGTCACAGCCCTCATTTTTTCTGCAGTGTGGCTGGTCTATAAATTAAAAAATGCATAATTACAGGATAAGTTTATTCGCACATATTTTATTGTAATAAATAATAACGAATTAAACAAAGGAATATAATTGAGTAATTATTTTTGAATAATTTGCAAATTTTTAATGTCTTTAGTTAAGTGTTTAGTGACATAATATTATGAAGAAACAAAATTGCAAATAGTATACTAATTAATTAGTTTTGTTTCTTCATTCAAAATGAATAACAAGAACGAATATGAAATAGAAGTTTATATAAATAACTACTTTTAAATATTAGCAGTTAGGATCTTGTACGATTCAGTGGCAACACTTAGTGACCGAGAATTAGTTGTGGATTTTTTCTTATTTGTTGCATTATTTGTTAATATCTAGACATAATAACACTTACAGGTCGAAAGTAACGTTGTACTTTTGTTTATCAGAAGTTGCCGATCTTTTTTTACTTAAAAAAAAAACACAGCAATTCGGCATTTTTAGCTCCGATTCGTCCCGGCTCACTGTGATTTGCCGAATACGTCAATAACGCGCAGCAACTAGTTTTATATAACCGGTATGACCGGCGGTCTCGTACCTTTGGCGGCGGGTAACGCCTGACAATGGCTACTCGGGATACTACGGGATTAATGATCTACGTCATTTTCATACAAATATCTTTCGATAACGTTAGGTTTACGCCGCTGTCCAATGTTCCCGCTAGGCCCACTGATGCCATGGCCACGGTGAGATGACTCAGATACAGAGGGTGTCTTTGACGCACATACCCTAGTTCACCTTGCTATAAATATGGAAAACCCAGCGCGACCGCAAGCGATTATGTACTCTATCTCGACCAATTAAGGTTGACGCGTTGTCCTTAATCATTTAATTGTTCGGCGAATTGTGTAGAACGTAGTATGCACGAGTCTTCGCGAGAACTGGTCATTAGCATTTTATACAGATAGTAATTGTTATTTGTTTATAGTATTTATATAATTCATTTTATTCATTCATAATTTAGTTTTAGACCGCTCTATGTCTACGACGAAATATATATCTACTATATACTGAAACGACGGATCACAGAGAATGTTAGGATAATAACCACCGAATATTCGAAGTTACTAAACCATACAAAAGTGCATTTAAACGTAAGGCCACCTTAAGCGGCATCACAGACGGCGAAGAACTATAAATATAACATAAGCATTACAATAATAAAATATCGCTTGCTATACAGTTTGTATAAACTACAGCATAAGATACTATAATACGAGACGATCTTGTATGTTACACACTATTCACATTATTATTATTTATAGTGACCCATTTAATGACATATTTTTTATCTACCAATGGTCCATACTCCATGGTCTCCTTATTGACAATATTGGCATTGCACAGTAGTGCCAGTACCATCCGAACCACACGTGTCTCCACTCCTCCTGTACTACTATTATTATTGTTTATTTTTGGTCCATTTTATGTCCAATTTTTCTGCTATGTTATGTTTTAATTGTGTGTTTTTATTGTAACTCCTTGTATTGTTTTTAATTGTGTAATGTAAAAAGTCAAATAAATGTTTATTATTATTATAACATATTCATGTTAAAATATTTG
This sequence comes from Phengaris alcon alcon, assembly GCA_037179445.1. Lineage (NCBI taxonomy): Eukaryota > Metazoa > Arthropoda > Insecta > Lepidoptera > Lycaenidae > Phengaris > Phengaris alcon. The sequence goes on along the minus strand of JAYRCH010000214.1, from coordinate 89,427 downwards.
CCAACACGATACCATACTTATGGCTCGCACTGTCAAAAAGTTAACAGAGGCCTGATTCTCGTATTTAACTTAGGGCTGATTTTTCAACCGTCAGATAACTTTTACCTGAAGAATAAATGTGGAGTTTTGCCGGGGAATTCAATGGGTGACGTTGTGGTTTTTGTGACTACTAAAGACGTGCTATTTTGTGTTCTCTCCAAAACTCCCTTGGAACTTTCAGTAAAGCTTCTACCACTTTACTGAATCGACTGACATGACTCATGGCATGCACTGACTATTTATTTGGACTATTGACTAGACTTTAGACTTGACGATTTAGGAATACGGTGTTGAAAATTGAAACGAAAATTCTATTTCCCGCCTTTTTAACTTGACACTGGCAAATAAATGGTTACAAGCTGACGCCATATATTAAAACAAAAAAATATGTGACTTTGACAGATTTGTCAAACAAAATCTGTCAAAGTCACATAGTTATTCCTCAGGTAAACGTTATCTGACGATTGAAAAATCAGCCCTTAGACTTTCAACTTACCATCAATTCATTATAAATGAATCACCTGTTATCATAAATTGACCGAAAATCGGTATTCTACTACACTATTTTAGTACCTACATTTAAGAACCCTACAAAGTCATTTTGAAATTACATTGACTACAATTCTTCTTCTTCTTTAAAATGGCCTGCCTTGTTGACTACAATTCACAATTCATCAGCGAGTGCAAAGACAGCTGTTGCTTGACGTTTGTACGATTCAGTGTTGCCAATTATTGTCAGTCAAGGCGCGTCTCCTGCTCGTGTTTTTTTTAAACAATTCACAAAATCATCGAAAGTGGGGCGTTGCTATGCACATTTGTGTACGCATACACAATGTTTTTGTCTTCCGAGATAGACGGAAAACTTTATAAATAAATATTTCTTTTGTTATGACATCCCCACATGTCAAAACGAGAAAAAATCCGGTTGACGGTTCGGTTCGAGTCAAATAATTGGAATCAAGTTTATAAATATACGAGAATACCGTTTTCTATGGATAAGTGGTTCGCTCAATCTACAATCAAGCTTCGATACGATAATACAATGCATCGCGGTGAAATTCGTCGTTTGACGTTTGTTTGAAGTTAAGTAGAATACGATTTTGCTGTTTGATAGGATCCAGACTGTATCGAACAAGTATCGAAGCTGCATTATTGTTGGATTAAAATAGCAGAATCAACCTTCAGATATCATGTAAAACCAAGCTTCTGACTCTACACGCTCTAACTCTACAATACTAACTTCACAAACTCTGCACCTTAGTCAAGATATTATGTAGCCTGGCCATTTTTCTAAATTTTACCTCAATGTTTTTCTGTTATACTTCCTACTCTTGTAGGAACGAAAACGGGGAAGAAAAATCGATCTAGCTTGGTCTTATCCCTGAGAAAATGCGCATTTTTAAGCTAAATGTGTTTTTTCTTTTGTCGTCCAACTACATTTTTTTTTTGTAAATGTCGTTCGAGAACAATACAAGTTACTCGTCCCTTGTGTTTATTGTTGACAATCGATCAAAATAGATGGAAATAGAATATAATAATAATTTAAATAAAAAAATATATCTTTCACGACCTCTGTGGCTCAGTGGTTCAGCGCGTTGGTGCTCAAGCCGGGGGTCGTGGGCTCGAATCCCGCCGAAGGAACAAAAAGTTTTTCTGTGTTCCTGGGTGTATGTGTATGTATGTGTATTAACTGTCCCCCTTACTAATAAAACTATTTACACGACGGATAACTTAAACAACGTTGCTGTCTTTGTTTGATACGTTGGAAATGTCACATGATAGAAAAAGATAGCAACGTTGTTTAAGTTATCCGATATGTAAATATTTTTATTAGTAAGAGGGTTTGTGTATAGTAAAATAAAAATCTTAAATATATGTATAGTATAAAAGTATTAAATATACTTTCCCATTTTCTGTGGGACCTGTAACACAAGTTCTTCGGATACTTAGCACGGGGCCAGATTGACGTGGTGTGAAGCGTCCATAGATATTATTATAATTCTATTTCTGTCTATACCTACGCATCTTGTAATCCGGTAAATTAGTTTTCTCTCCCCCGGGAGTCGGGACAGGCGGGACAGGCGGGACAGGCGGGACAGGCGGGACAGGCGGGACAGGCAGGTAAACACAGATAGATACTTATTACAGGTTAATACAAACTGACAGTAGCGTGGAGAATACCCCCCTGCCCCCTGCCCCCCGCCCCCCGCCCCCCGCCAATAATGATTCTGAGCAAAGCTTTAAAAGCGCGGACAACTGAATATTAATCGAAACTGTGTAAACATTTTAATATATTTTGATCACGTAAATGAGTCATAACAAACTAAAGGAGTATATGATGTGCCAAAGGGTTAGTTCACAACGAGACATTGCAAGAAATATGCAGCGCTGCGTAGCTCGACGCCGCGCGCAATTGGAATTCTTGCAATGAAACGCGTATCTTTTTTTGTAGGGAATAAAGTTCAATTTTGAATTAATATCTCAAAAAGTGTGCGCCGCGTCGCGTCGGTAGGGGCTGACCGTAATAGTCTAGTGTAGTGTCATACGTATTCGGAGTTTACAAAAACTACAAAATTTCCGATATCTAAATTAATTGATCTTTTTGTTCACATTTACATAATGTGCTGTTTGTCGAGTGATCGTAATTTATAATTAATTGCCATCATTATATCACGTTTTCAAACGAGATGTTTGTCCAATGTTCATATTATAATTTTCTATTATTACATATATATTACAAATTTATCATGCGGTTTTTTTTCTAAAGTAAACCGCGTTGCGAGTGAGTGTTACGTGCCGCGCGTGCCGCGACACCACAGATTTAAGAACAACAGATAAACAGCTACATAGGTAGCTTTCGATTTGATTGCACTACTACAAGCATACGGTGTGTCCACGATTGTGTGGATACAACGATGTGCAAATTCACGTCGCCGTAAAAATGCACGTCACGACGCCGGTTCGCTGTGCCATGTAAAATTCCAGTATATTACAACGCACCGTACCACGACGCCGCGCTGTTTCACGTTGACGACGCGACGTCGCGACGCGGCCTGTCCAGGCTGTCCCTACGGCTCTACTACCTGCCGGCATAAAAGACTGGCAACGCACCCGGGAAATGGACTTTGACGGAAGAATGGACAAAATGACTGATTGATAAAGAAAATCTGTTTTTTTTGTCTATACAATCTATTATTTTTTATATTCATCTTCGGTAACCACGGTAACAACGGTGGAATACTACGCGTCGCGGTCCGCGGGCGATAATCACTTTCCATAAGGCGACACGTCTACTCGTTTGCCCCCTATATCTGTTTCTACTGCTGGCAGAGCCGTGTAGGGTAAACAGGATATCAATGCGCCATAATAAAATCAGTGTACTGTGAATCTCGTTATAAACGCGTTGCTGGTTGCAAATCGTTCGCTTCCGCTTCTGGTTGTGGTTGCAGTGCGGGCGATGCGTATTGCGTATTGTTCAACAATATTGTACACAAGCCCGATTCACGTAACTATCTGTTATGTATCAAAATCGCCCCATACGACACCGCACAGACCGTAACAGGATTATGAACACAGGGAGTATATCTTTAAAATGTTTTTTATTTATTTATTATTTATACTCACTTCAGTGATTGCAAGAAAATTAATTAAAAGACGGGAAACTGTAGCTGTAGTTATCTTCTATTACGACGGGTGATGCGTATTGCGTAGATAAAAGCGGATTTCTAGTTTTAATCGAAGTAGCCGCTGCCACTCGCGCCATACGGACCGATCAGTAAGTTATGAGTCACGCGTTTCGCGAGGCCAATTACTGTAACGTATTATCTGTGCGTCACGCGGGTCCCGCAACCCGCCCGGCTATGCCGAGGTGCCGGCGCGGCGCCGCACGTGACATCGACAATAACCGGAGGCTCCTACAGCCCGCGTGGTTATCCCGAGGTTGCGGCGTGGAGCTCGGACAGTCCCAGCACTCGCCTGGTTATGCCGGGGTTGCCCCCGAGGCTGCCGCGCGTGACGTCAGTCAGCGGTTCCCGCGCGCGCGGTCGTCGGCGTCATCGCGAACCCGAGAGTCATTAATGACGATGACAAATCGTATTAGCACGGGTTCAAAGTTCACAAGCCTCCGAGTCTTGGGGCGCGAGCGCTTTACTACAAGGCATTGAATATTTTTTTTACTTTTTTTTTTAAATATCCAGCAAAGAAAAGTATGGGTTGATATCATTTTCATTTGAATAATATAACGTGATTGTTCTTTCTTAGTATGACATACAACAAATTATTACTAACAGGAATCACAACTTTAAGTCATTACCAGTTGAGATAATATATAGGATAATTATTAATAGTAGATAATCAGAATTATTTAATGAGGAACGTAATAAATTGTATAAGCATAATATGATATAGAAAAAAGCATAATTGGTTACGTGCTTGTTTTTAAAAAAACACGCACATAATCTTACGAATTAAGACAACAAAAAATTCCATATTAATTAGCCGTGTGTGCCGTGCCTATCAAGAATTATTTTATTGAGGCGTTTAAAAATAATAATTATTAGTTACGTTTCGTAGATTATATTAGTTTTATCGCAAATCGAAATTATTTACATTCTGTCGAACGAACTCTATAGAGACGGGCTCTACGAGGTTTTGGGTGAGATTGTAGAGGTGCTACGGGCCACGGGCTACGGCGGGCTACGGCGGGCTACGGCGACGAGCTCCGCGCGTGTCTGGGTACAACTGTTGTCCGATGTCCTGTGAGCACCGTTTTGGTATATTCGGTTACAAGCTAACCACATTTTGTATGCGACAAGTATTAAAACAGACAAAAATATAAACAGTAAATACATAAAAGTTACTGTGTCCAAAAAAACAAATACAACATTTCCATTGCTTTCAAACACAAGCCACAATCTAAACTCACAACACTGCAGGTCCAACTAACTATACATACCAATATTGTTCTTACAGAGTTCACATACATGTACGGCGGTACATTCGCGGCGCACCGGTGTTCCGGCCGGTGCCGAGACGCTGACTGAGGGCCGACGACGCCCGGCGACACGGGGTGGACACTAATTCGCAATTGTCCTCGTACACAGAGTAAACGGAGACAGAAGGTAAGCTTCGTGCCGCGATTGAACAGACGGTTCGAAGTATCGCGCAGCCGCCGGACGGAGGCAGCGTTGTACGATCGCCGACAGACGCGGATACACATTTTGATCTTATTACTATGATAATAATGTTCAAGAGACATCGGGTTTTATCGGTGACTGTATAAAAAGTGAGGTACATACATAATCATTCCATCTAACTAAATTCAGACATCCTAAATGGCTTTTAGGAAGTTAGGATCATAATTTGTATTCTAAATCGGAAGAAGCGTGGCTTCTGACTGACTAAATTCTAATTAGCTTTCTTTTAAGGATCCCAATTAGGACGTCTGAATTTAGTGCGGTGGAATACGCGCATTAGATTGCCTTCTGCCTCTACTCATGTGTGTGATGACAGTGATCCCAGAGCATCGCGCGACCGCAGACGCGACTGTCGTCCAAGCTTGCAATGCGCCTTAGGACTTAGAACATACGGTCGTGCTCGTGTGACACCTTAGGGCCTAGTGCGCGTACATGATAAACTTTACAACAAAAATCCTTATTTTTGCTTTACGTATATTCGAGTTCCAGCACCGATGGAAAATCTTTCCTTGTGAATTCGAATCGAATTCAAACACGCAGGCAAACGGTTAAACTTGCATAATAGACGTTTATAATAGAGTGATTTATTAATATTGTTATTATTGTTGACTATTTATGATGCGTGCGGCTTCGTGCGCGCAACAAAAAACCCGCCGGAACCGTAAATTTTGCCGCAATAAAAAGTAGCCTATGTCCTTACCCGTGGACTCTATATCTTTCCCAAATTTCATCAAAATGGTCCACTACTTTCGCGCTGCACACACGCCACACGGCGGCAACGCGTCGCTCACGCAGCGCGCTCGCGGCGCGCGCTGTACTCACACGCTCGAGGAACGCGCACGCCTAATGTAACGTGGTACACACCTTGAGGTTTCCTTGAAGTGGACTCGGCTTCATTCGTCTTTATTAGTTCACGTACTTCTAATGACTCGGCGACGCGATTATCTCATTTACTTTTTAATCAAACGAGCCACGTACATTCTGATTTGGTTTACATTTATTGTATTAGCTATAGGTAATTTGGTATCGATTGGGCTTCTATATTATCTGTCGATTATATAGAAACAGTAAGAACAAAAGATGAAGAAGAAGGGCCACTTCGAGTGTTTCGTGTTACGTTCATAATTTGTTTCATTTCAGCAGGCTTAGCATGCGCACCCTAGAAACACCGCAGAATCGACAACATGACAGATTGAAGAAACATTAATACCATTCGGAGCAAAATAGGTCTTATTGTAAGGCAGAAAGGTCGACGCATCGTCGTGAGAAACAACATTTCTTCTCTTCCTGAACATGAGCTCACAAAATGGCCTCTTTTGACAGCTAAAGTAGAAACGTTTTCTTAATTCAATGTCAAATAGTTTTACAATAATGTCAACTACTCCACATCATGGCGGTCCAAGACAAATAGTTTCTTTACGTTCAGTCATCTACTTGAATATTTGTTCGTTATTGACAGAAGATTTCCCGGCAGCAATTTTAAAAATATGGCTGTTTACAAATGTTGACTTCTATCGACGACCTTGTTACCATGGGCTAAGAACTATTTGGATAGAATATTTCATCTTTAAATTTATTTCTTCGGATCGCCATGCTAAGCCCGCAGATATCACAAAATGGCTGCATGTCAGATAAATCATCATATTAGGAATTCATACATGTTGACAGTTTTACATAGAATTGCGTAAAATGGCACACATAATAAGAATTGCTTGAATTGTTTAATTGTCAATTAGGAGAATTGTTACTTACATAAGTTGCAGTGAGAGCGACTTCTTCAATTCATATCGCTGTTGTGTTTGATTCTGGACGAGTCATTTGACGCGGCCGCTTTAGACCTGCCGGTAGCTTTCCAACTTCCTATAGTCTGTTTTTTAATAATTAACCCCCGACAAAAACAGAGAGGTGCTGTGTTTGTGTCTATCCGTGGCGTCGTAGCTCCCAAACAGATGAACCGATTTTGATCTAGTTTCTTTTGTTTGAAAGCTGACATGACCGAGTGTCCTTAGCTATAATTGATCATCATCAACTCGCTCACTGCTGGACAATTCGAGGGTTACTTTAATTTTGTTTATTTTACTGACTGCCGGACATAAACGGAGTATTTATTGGAAGGCATTTGCGTAGCATAATCCAATTCTTCGATCAATAGAATCTAAAGTTGTCGATAACTATAACCAGTACCTACTATAATTAATAGCTAATATTATGAATATTTCAATGGTGTACGTTGATTAGCAAGACAAACACACGTGTTGACACTTAGCCGAGAGTTGCGTGTTCGCGTGTCGACGCCGACACCAATAAAATATCCTACAACAATTGACGAAACTTAAAATCACTTAAATAAGGGAACAAAACAGTGGGAGCGATAGACTAGTCGACTTAGCACGAACAGTTGACAACAACGTATTCGTAACGTTATCGAATGATAATTGTATGCAAAATCATGACACCGTCTATACAATTTTTAATCAAAACATGTTATCCCCCTAATAACACATCGTTGCTTGTGCACGAATTTTTGTCCAAAAACAATTCACAAGGAAGTTGCAGTCACCGTACGCATTACACTTTTTTCCCATTTGATCCCCAGAGACTTAAACGGAATAAACCAATGAATGGACCAAGCTTCGCTATAATAGGCATGTTGCTTAAAAAATTTTTTTTCTTCTATTCGATGCTCGACAACATGTTAATAAACATTGTAGAACCCATTTTCGTATATCTTAAAAAATAACGAAGATACAAACAATTTAAATTTACAATATGAAAGAGAGAGAGATATATCGGCCTGTGACGTCACAAGTTGCACCCGCCATACATTTGTCATTACAAAATGTATGGCGGTAGCAACTTGTGACGTAACAAATGGTTTTGCTAGAAAGTGATGGGCAATATTTTTTATTTGCTTATAATTTTTAATCGCGTCAACCTACTTACCTATTTCTTAGATTATATTTAGATTAGATGAGATTAGATTTATGTATCTTTAAGCAACAATTTTAAAAAATAATGTATAAAAATGTGATATTCCATACTAGACAACATCCCATATCATAGCGATAAAGACGGCATCGCCGGGAGAGCATAATCTATATCACGAAACCTGTTTTTTTAAATACTTACGAAAATAGAAATAAGGTTGAAATAATGTTGTTTCATATCTGGATTGAATTACTCATAACGTGACAAAACAATTTTTCGCGAATAAACACTTTTTTTATTGTAGTATGTATGTATACGCGAAGCAAAAACTTTGCACTCCGTTTTACGAAAATTATGCGAACGCAGGAGAATGAAATTTGGCACAAAGTGTATATGGAGAAGGAGTGAGCTGCAATAATATTTTTCGTAATAGTGCTTAAAAACTTGAATAATATTAGCAAACATCTTAATACTTGCAACACCAGAGGAAACATAAAAGGTATGTAAGTGCGGCTTTGTCCTATACACGCCCCATTTGATTAATTTAAGTAGCACCTAGCAGTCAGTAGTGTTGCCAATATTATGTTGCACGTCAACTCCAAGTCCAGAGAAATACAAAAGTATTGTAAACTAAAATTTTAAGTATTGAGTTTAAGATAATTGTTGTTGCACTTTAACTATAAAACCTATTCAAACCCAACAGCTGTTAAAATAAATATTGAAGCTCATACACGTCTAATCAACTATCCAATCATATAATAAAAAGATGCGAAACGCGAAGGCCGTGGATTATGTAACGACGATACCGCGCGTATCGTACATAGTACATACAACATACGACGGTATAGCAACATTTATTTACTAATTACGTTTACATAGTCTGAAATATCTCAGGCTGTACTGTCTACGCACCTACGTGATCGACAGTTTTAAACTGATAGGAGACATTACCTAACTAGTAAGCCTTGCCTTCTGTTAGGGGGCGGTCCGCGGTGATAAGTTCTGAACAAATTATCTTGTATTCAAAACTGCAATGTTTTAAGAACTCCGTAATCAGAAAGGATCGTTTCGAATGAATTGAAAAGAAAGAATTAATAGCTTTATTAGTTTAACACCTTGAGACACGGCGCGGCGCAGCATTTTTAAGATAGCGATTCAAATGTGAACTTTATTCACTACGAGAGAAGATACACGTATTACGATTAAAAATGCAGCGGCGCGTCAAGTCACGTCGCGTTTCGGTTTGAACGGACCCTAACGCGACGTAAAGGCGTACGTATCGGGTACGGCAATTAAATTGGCGAAAGAAGCCACAGTCAAATCGTTTTGTAGTGACTGTTGGGCGACGATGGTATGACGTTACAAGCCAATATGATTGGTGAAAGGGATCTATAACCAACGACAACTCGTGCGGAGTTGATCTTGGCATAGGATACCTCGACAACGCGTGCTGGCGAGACGCCTAACAGGGCATGCATTAAATTGGTGAAAGGTTTCTATAACCACATTCAAACGGTTGGGCGGTGACCGTTGGCCGAAGATATCGTCACAAATATTGACAGTGCGCGGTCAGAGTCCGCCGCGGGACCCAGTTAGCGGCGATTACGAACCGGTATCGCTAATGTCAACATATTAACAATAAACTAGTGGCGTTATCGCTGACACCAATACGCACGATGTTTGAACATGGCTGGGCAGCGGGATTACGACTTCCGATCAATCGATATGCTCCCAATTTTCCTCATGTCACTGTTGTACATGGCTGCCGGTAGGTATCTCGTTAGGAAAATTAGGAATAATTTATACCATGGAGAGCTTCTTTAAAGCGACATATGGGACACTCAGACAGTGAGGTCGGTCTAAACTACGCCTTACCTTGTAAGGCGAGATGTCGCGGACGCACTACATAGTACATACATAAAATCCGCCCTCAGTTTTTGTTTGACATAAAATATTCCAATACTGACAAGGCTCTGTTCCCATAAAAAGGGAACAGAGCCTTGTCAGATGGGACAGTTCAAAAAACATTAGAGCAAGATAAAGTAATACAGCTCATGAAGATATTTGCAGGAAAGAGATAGATCAAAGGCGATTGGGTCATCAAAGAAAAAAAATACGGTTGCGAGACATCAAGCAACGGTAAGTTATGCCGTGCTGCAGATATGCCGTAGCCCATGGCGCCCCGCGGTGTTTTGAAGTCATATAAGCAATATATTAATAGCGATTCATAAATTACGAAACTATACATTATAATTAGTAATTTCCATTTCCACAGTTAAAAGTGCGATGGAGTCATTACCTGAAACGAAAAAAACAACGCAATCAGTATACACGGAGAGTTAGTATGTACGATTAGCATTTTAAATCAACTGCATTGTAATGGTTTGGTAATGGCTTATGCAGTTGAAGAGTTTGACTGTATAATGTCAGTCCGATTGGCAGTTTGGTTAATTTTTGCATTGTTCGGAAATTCGGAAAGTGGTGGGTTCGAACCCCGATAAATTATTTTTGTGATTTTTACTTTTTTTTTATCTACTGGAGCTCCGAGCCATGATAAACAGAGAACAGTAGGACATCTAAGGACGTCTGGCGAGTTATTTGCCTACTCTCGCGTTGGCGCAAGGGCTGTCAGTCGTTACTTCATAATATTCTTAGTTATAAAGGGTGTTTTTTTAGAGGTCTATAACCTTAAGATGGCAACACTTTTTTAACTGGCGTCCATTTTGTCAGTTGTCAAGTGATTTATTTTTAATTTGGTTTGGCATTTCAACATGAATAGACTGACGCCTGAACAACGCTTCCAAATTGTGAAAATTTATTTTGAAAATGATGGTTCTGTTCGAAATACGTATCGCGCACTACGTCCATTTTACGGTCCATCAGAGCAATTAATTCGATTAACTATGGAACGTTTTCGCACCACGTTTACTCTAAATGATAATACTCATCCACAGAGACGCCGTACAGTGCGTGCAGAAGAAGTCATTGCTGCTGTAGAGCGTAGCGTAGAGGAAGACCCGAATCAGTCTATCCGCCATCGAGCACAGGAATTGGATATGCGTCCATCCACTTCATGGAAGATTTTACGGAAAAATCTTGGTTTGCGTGCTTACAAAATCCAACTCGTGCAAAAATTGAAGCCACACGATCACCTAGCAAGGCGTAGATTTCGTAAATGGGCCCAAAACAATATTGCCGTTGAACCCGATTTTCATAAGCTAATTTTGTTTAGCGATGTAGCTCACTTTCGGTTGAATGAATACGTCAATAAACAAAACTACCGTATTTGGAGTGATGATAATCCTCAAATGTATGTTGAGACACCGTTACATCCAGAAAAAGTGACTGTTTGGTGTGCTTTATGGGCTGGTGGAATAATCGGTCCATACTTCTTTAAAAACGATGCTAGCCAGAACGTTACAGTCAATGGTGACCGGTATAGAGCCATGATTACTGAGTTTTTCGTTCATCAATTGAACATCCATGATGTGGAGGAGCTGTGGTTGTGGACGTTTCGACAAGACGGCGCAACGTGTCGCACAGCTCGTGCCACAATTGATTTATTGAAGGACACGTTTAGTAACCGCATAGTTTCACGTTTCGGACCCGTGAATTGGGCTCCAAGATTATTTTCTGTGGGGATATTATGTGATGTCGCTAGTCTACGCCGATAAGCCCGAAACGATTGACCACTTGGAGGACAACATTCACCGCCGTTATTGCCGATATACGGCCACAAATTAATGTTGGAAAAAGTCATCGAAAATTGGACCTCTAGATTAGACTACATCCGAACCAGCCGTGGTTGTCGTATGCCAGGTTGATGGTTCGGTTGGGGTAAAATTGGAGTCAAGTTTATAAATATAAGAGAATACCGTTTTCTATAGATAAGAGTTTCGCTCAATCTACAATCAAGCTTCGATACAATAATAATTGCATCGCGGTGAAATTCGTCGTTTGACGTTTGTTTGAAGTTAAGTAGAATACGATTTTGATGTTTGATAGGATCCAGGCTGTATTATTGGATTAAAATAGCAGAATCGACCTTCAGGAGTTTACGTAGTACAAGTTCTAGTAAGTAACAATGTGCTAACAATTTGGGCAATATCCTTATTTAAAAAGGATATTTTATCATGACGATCCTGTTTATTCTCCAAAAATAATTGGCCCTTTAGCCAAGATGCCATCGTCAATTCCGATTACGAAGTTATAAATCAAAAATGTATGGTATTGAGTATTGACGTTTACGCGCGCTATGAAGCGCAGCGACCTTTGTGTCAATCTCAAAAATTTCGAAGACCGTCATTGTAATGAATGATGGCATATTCGCTAGGCTCTCTCGACTCTAAAAAGTAAAAATCCAACAATCAGGCGAAACAACTTTTAACAATAAAAAAAATATGAAACAAAGTGTTCGTAGCCAGAACATTCTCTATAGTGTATACAGTTTGACGTAAGCTGTTTGTGTTGTGTGCACTGGTCATGTTAATTGGTGTCATTGAAACAGCTCAACGTAACTAAAAAGAGTATTTACATTCTTCCCTCGCTCTTTGTAAAGTTAATGGTTGTTCTAACAGTGACATATTATGAGCGCTACTTTGGCCGTTGGCAACTTGGCTCCCGAATTGGGACAATTTGACCCTCGCCTCGGCTGACTTTTTGTCACTTCTGGTTCCCGCATTGAATGTGACCACATTCGCTGCTTCAGTCCACATTCTACTCAGTATAAAGTAGTTTAGTGGCCTTTACCGTCATCATACATTTCTGCAAAGACCACACAAGGAATGCTTCGTTATCTGGAAGACCTGGGGCCTTAGACAAACTGCTGTATTGTAACGATAACGAAGTTTGTAAAGAATAAAACGCATGGGAGTAGTCACGTCACTTGTCTATGAAATATGGCAATCCCATTTTATAATTTTTTTCGTACTTCGTGATTCAGCAAGGGGTTCACCTGACCACCACCAAACCCCTTCCTGAAGTTGTCGCCCCATTATATCGTTTCGCATCAAAAATATATTTTATATTAAACACCTAATATCTACTTTATATAACAAATGTAGTGCAGGGCGGCGGCCGGCGGCGGCTGGCGCGTGCGACGCGTGCGACGCAACACCACAAGGACGAGATAGCACAGATTAGATAAGCGACAGCCAAAGACCTGAGATGACAGCTGATAAGTGATAACGTATTGTAACTATATTGGAAGCGCCGTAATTATAACAGCACACACGCTATATAACAGCACACACACTATATAACAGCACACACACTATGACGAAACACAAGGTGTATTTACCTACGTGTCACACAAAAAACATTTTCATGTAAAATTATGCCAAGAGACCTTTTGACTCGCACTGTTCTAGAGCCAAGCTTCTGACTCTACACGTCCTAACTCTACAAGGGCTAACTTCACAAACTCTACATCTTAGTCAAAATGTGTGTGGCTTGGCCGTTTCGTCACTAAATGACCAGTAGTCTAAAAGACCCGCAATGAACATACCCAAAATTTAAGCTATCTAGGGCATTCGGAAGTACCTAGGTTTTGATGATCATCTGTCAGTCAGTGACAAAATTTAAATTATGAGAGCTATGAAATCAAAACTTAATATGTTTACTATAATATAATTGGGAACAAAATCCGAAATTTTCATTAATCTGGTGTAATCCAAACCCAAGGGTTAAAAATTCGACGAAGGGCTTTGAGAAAAGGTGGTTATTTAGTGCCCTTCCGCTTCGCTTGGCTCGTTTCGCTTTGGCACTGCCATCCCCCGCCAAAACGAGCCAGATTTGCTTAGCCAACGCCATTCATCACCACCACAAGTTTTATGCTCAAATACCTACTGTTACGAATTGCCAGACTTATAACAACCGCTTGTAAAATTCTGTCCCTTTGAATTAAAGACAGAGCAGCATTCCTGAATTGTCGCAAAATCCCTAATATTTTATTTCTTACAATTTTTTTAAATTAAAACCATAATACTGAATCCTAGGTTAAGCTGTATAGTGTGGAGCCATCCTATGGAAAAGGGCATAACTGACCCGTCCAACTTATCTAGTTCCGCCACAAATACGCACAACCAGTTGTTTTTGTTAATTTTAAAGATATATATATTTTGGCTATCGTCAAAGAATTTATATTACTAACGTACTGTCGTCGCGTCACCATTATCGCGGCGTCGTACAGTTTTTGACGTCTATTTTTTAAAGCTTTTTCATTACTAGCGGGTTCATGTTTGCCTGTATTTTTATTACATAAATGAATAGTGCTCTGAGAAATAAGAATATGCATTAGTGCGCGAGTGGAAGACACAAGAAGCGATAAGTCAATGTACGAAATTCTACGTGCTCCGCGACCGCACTTTAACTTGCTACGTAATTTATGGTCATGCACAACGTCTCTAATATCGCGAAGTTTGCGCGTTTATGTTCATACCTACCGTTGGTTTAATGATTCTAGTTATTTTTAAATTTGATGTAATGTCAATTCCGAATGCCCTACTTAATTATTTTTACTTTTATCAAGTTGGAATATCTTATTATTTCTGAGTGTTTATTAAAAAATATATATGTGAGCAAATACCCAAATTGGGCTCCACTCACATGCGACAAATCGTCAGTGCTTCTTCACACGTGGCGGGTGCCGCGTGGACGGCACCGTCCGCCCGGCGTCCGCCCGGCGCGGCGGCCAACGTATAGCAAATTATGCCGGTACGTATGAAAGCTAGCGAACATGGCTACACTTTGCCGCCGGGTACCCGGCAACCGGTGCATTTGATAAGTCACTTACGATAGAACTTGAACGAACTCGATGAAAGAAAATCTTTTACGATCCAACGGCCGTTGTCCATTTGGTGGTGGTCCGACCCGGCACCGTCATGTGGGAGACATCGCCGGGCCGTTCCGGGCCGGTAAGTAAAAATCATGCCATAATTATATTATTCATACATGTTTGCTCCCTCGGCTGTCGGTGCTGGCGCCGGTGCCGGGCCAGTGCCGGCCCGGTAGTGGAAAAACAGCCTAAAAGCCAAAGTCCCTTATCCCAAGAAACATCGTTAGAATATGTTTTAACCGACTTCCAAAAAGGAGGAGGTTCACAATTAGACTGTGTTTTTTTACCCGACTACGGCTAAGCCAAAAGGAAGGGTAATGATTTTGGCAGTCTATATTGCATGTATGTATTTTCCACGCGTTTCTCGGCGACTGTACTTATTTATCCTTTCATATTATGCTAATGAATTAAATATATCACTAACTACATCCATGTATAGTCACCCTTCCGAAATCAACAGGAAAACCCGGACACTTAGCAATTCATATTATGGAGAGCGCGGACGCTAGATCTGTACCTGCCTGCGAGCGTCTTTGCGGCTTCGTTTGTAAAGACGTTAATTTCACATCAATAATTATATCTCACCGCGAGATATTTCTCATATTAATGCAGTGAAAAACCCAGACTTGTCCGTCGAGCTATTGACGTCAAACACATATAAACCTATTCGTATCAATCAAGTTCAATTTTCATACCCACTGTATAGAATGTTTTTTTATATAATTTTAGCCAGATCGTTTCAAAAACACATTATTCGGGTTTAAAGAACAGGTAAGTGGACAGGGAAAGACAATAATTAGGCCGCCACTGCTCAGTGGCTTAGTTTTATTAGGTAATTAATTTCGGCATTATATTGTAACACGTCGCATGCACATTTGCCACTTCACGCCGCGCCGCGCGGTGTTACGATAGGCTGTATGTGGAGCTATAACGTATAAACGGGTACTTTCACAACCAGTCCACGACCGCTACATTTACGTAAAAGTAAGTGTCTCGATTTCTACACGTCGATACTACAAATAGAAATCTGTAAAAGGGATTTCATTTGATTGAATTGACTTGTTAGTGATTCTTGAAAAATTCAAGAATCACTTAAATAAGGCACAAAATAATAATAGAACAAAGTTGGATAGTGGCAAGCCCATTTAGAATAGAAACTGCTGGACCTTAACGAAAAAATCCATGTTACATAATTTATGAATAGGTCTGATTTAAGAAATAGCTTTTTCCCGCGGCTTCGCCCACGTAAATACTTATAGTATCTCTTGGAAATACTGTACTTTTTCGGGATAAAAAGTAGCCTATGTTTTAATCCAGAGACTAAAATACTACCATACCAAATTTCATCAAAATCCGTTCAGTTATTTTTTGCGTGAAAGAGTAACAAACAAACTTACATTCACATTTATAATATTAGTAGGGATAGTAGGACGTATATAAAATATTTATGACCCTCTTACTAATAAAAATATTTACACGACGGATAACTTAAACAACGTAGCTATCTTTTTCTATCAAATGACATTTCCTACGTATCAGACAAAGACAGCAACGTTGTTTAAGTTATCCGTTGTGCAAATAGTTTCATTAGTAAGGGGGAATGTGTATATATGTGTGTATATGTGTGTATATCGGGAGGTGTGTCACGCACACTATCACTATTTGCCCGGCTAAGACAGTAGTCATGACACGGCGTGGTGCGTGCTATCAGCGCGACCTTCTGTACTGACGTCACACCCCGGATTACTCGATATATGAAAACGTCCTCCTCCCGTCGTCATCATCGTCGGGACAGTGAAAAGTCTATACATGAGGAAAAAACGTGTCCTCGAATCTATTTATTAAGAAATGATCGTCAATAACTAAAAGCTCATTCAGAACTGTCGAGAAACTTTTAAAGCCCTAAAATACTAGTTTTAACCCGTCATTTTATTTCCTATAGCTCTACTAGCTTTTTCCCGCGACTCCCCCGAGTAAATATAGTATCCCACCGCCCACGGGAACACTACTTTTTCGGGATAAAAATATACCTATGTTTTATACAACCATACCAAATTTTATCGAAATCCGTTCATTAGTTTTTGCGTAAAAGAGTAACAAACATCCATCTATCCTCACAAACTTTCACATTTATAATAGAATAGTTGGACATTTAATTGACAGCTTTTTCCCGCGATTCCCCCGCGTAAATATAGTATCCCACCGCCCACGGGAACACTGTACATTTTTGGGATAAAAAGATACCTATGCTTTATACAACCATATCAAATTTTATCGAAATCCGTTCAGTAGTTTTTGCGTGAAAGAGAAACAAACATCCATCCATACATCCATCCACCCTCACAAACTTTCACATTTATAATAGAATAATAGTAGGACATTTAATTGACAAAAATACTCAAAAGCAGTTCCTGATCTCCTTCTATTCGTGGTAAAAGACATCAATGACAAATAACGATTGCAAGTTGCAACACAAGTTGATACACTTTCGAGACAAAAATATAATTATATTATGTAGTCTGTAGTCTGTATAATCTGTATATTATGTACAGACCAGTAAAAAACTAAAAAGATGCAAAAAACTTCGATTGCATTTTCCCAATATAGACTATAAAGAACTCAAGGTTGAAACGACAAGTTATTTCCCGCTTCCTATGCAGAGCAGGTTGCCTAACTTTATTGGCCTCTAGTTTTTTTGTCCTTTATTTTTCCTTTATAGTTAATACCTACTCAATAGTACAACGAAAGCAGCGAGATTTTAGACAAAGGCAGTAAATTGCGCATTTAAGTACAGAGAGCGTTTAGCAAATATTTAGCTGTGTGAATAAGACAAATATTGTTCAGTTAATATTGGAGAGAATGTGTATTTGCAGTAAACATTTAACGCAGTTCAGTCACCACCGTAGATTAGGACAGACATAGGCACCAGAGGCGAAGGCCGGTTCTCCTACATAGGGAAGCCCAAGCCTGTATAATAGGCAGGGATTTGGATTAGTCTTGGGGGTTTTCAAAAGGTAAATGAACCGATAGCAATGGAGTTATAGGAACCCCACGCTACTTTTAGGAACATATTATCAAGAATTCCCAAAATACACCAGTTAGTACAAAAGGATGATTAGATTCGAGTCAATCTTTGACAAGATAATTCAGTCGTGTTAACTTTGGTCTAACTGCTTTAACTGGCACCACTTGATTAGTCCTCTTAAGTCTAACGAGCAAATTTTATATGACAAGGATTGAACTACGAGTGATTTTCATGAGGTTCAAAAGAGTGAGGTATAATCTTTCTTATGCTTTTATATAAGGTTGTTCTAAAACAATAACGGATATTTTGAGCACATTTTGATGTAAGTACTGCTTATTTCGAGACGTTTAGGCTGAATAATAGTTAAAATTTCCAAAAAAATATATACCAAATAAAATTACATTGCGATCTTTACGGCGCTGGTAAGGTCATTGACCTCGCACAGATTATTTTATTGATGTTATATATTTAGGCAAACTCGTTGCTCCCTCTTTAAATCTCTTGTTTCAGTGAGGTTAATGACCTCAGCGCCTTAGAGAGCGCACGAGCTTATTTTTTTAAATTTATAATTATATTTCAGTCTAAACGTCTTGACTCAAGCAGTAGATAATTTGCCCAAATATCCGTAATTGATTTTGAGCATCCCGCATGCATTATGTAGGACATAAAACCTTATGTTTATGATATAAAACAAAAATTTAAAACCGACTTCTAAAGTAAAAATGCACAAAAAATTATGAAACAATTTTGAAGTCGATATATTATATTTATGGTGGAAGTTCAGGGAAGGTTGAAACGGCGAGAAAATCAGGTAGGAAGGTAGGTGAAGATGTGGGTGATGGTGTAGTTTCATAGTCAAGACAAAATAACGTGTGTCGGGTCAGGTAGTTAAAAGGTATAAAAATAAATAATAATAATTCAAATTAGCCACCTTATAACTTTTATTAAGAAAGATTCAAAAGCATGAGAGAAGATTAACAAAGATGATTTAAAATATTGAACTATTTTCCTTTTGAGTATCTACTTGGTTACCGTAGCAGCTACATCAAGGTTCATCAGCAGGAAGTAATCGAGGCATTTACATAAGCACATATCAGTTAACAGCAATAGTGATAACTGATAACCCTGCAGCGATTATTTTTATCAGGTCTCATGACTTGGATGGAGACAGTCACTGATAAATAGAAAGTGATTTTCATGTACCCATGTCCAATGTACAGCAAGAAATATTCATCATTAAATGAAATGTTTGATACAAAGAGAATATTATCAGGTGTGCTCAAATTGATTCTAAATTTAGTGCCTAAATAGGTACATATTACATAGAGTCAAGGTTAGGTTACATAGTTCTGATGGTAGGTACGGTATGGTGAGCCCAATAAAAGAGAAATAGTTAAAAAGTAACAAAGTATTTGGCAAAAAAAAGAGTATTTGGACTAATTAAAAAAATCAACCAATTTGGCTAGAGGCAATTAGGTTAGGTTAAATTTTAATGTTTCTTCTCAGAAAATTTACTAAAGAAATACAATCTAAAATCTAAATCAAAGGGTGCAGAAGAGCCACGTAAATGATATCATAAGTAGCAAGACACAATGTCGCTAATAACTACAGTGCAAACACGGCTACTGAGTTACATGAGTGTGCCTAACGAATTTATCAACATAGCAAATAACTAGAAGATAGCTCGATCAAGGTCAAGGCTGACTGCGCCTGCGCACGACATCTGCTGTCCCTCTCCCGCGCGCGCGCCGCCAGCTCACCAGAGAGGGATGGTGCGCCTGTGGTTGTACTCCACTGTAAGCTCCGATCAGATCACGACATTCCTAGCTCAAAATAAACCATTCACAAAATGTAACGTGTCCAGTAAAACCCGCGATCCTTGAGCAGCATTCCGTGATTTAAGTAAATACTGAGCAAAAAATGTAAATATGAACGTTATTCGAATGCGACTGTTAAAGCATTCGTTTAACAGAAAAAATCGTAGTTAGCCAATAGTTCAGCTTATTACCACTAATATGGACACTTTGGACAGCTGAATACGTACTCGGTATGCTAAAAACAATTTGGTAAAGCCAGTGAAAACGCTTACCTTGCTGTGTAATATTTCACTCGTGATACAAGTAAACATACCAGCGTTAATTACATAAAAGTGCGAAAAAAACTTCAAAAGTCACTTTACGATAATAAACAATCCACTGGACGTTCAAACACCCTAACCTGCGGATCACTTGAACGCTTACATAGTGTAAACTACACCTCGTCGTGAATATCTACATTCTACACGCGTCAAATTGCGCTACGTAAATTTTAAGACTTTATTTCGTTGAACCCAGAGATCCCTAACGTCGCTTCCTTAAGGTGTTCCAAACGCATGTATTAATCACATATTAATAAAAGAGGAAGAGATAAACAGCTAAATAGTTAGCTTTCGATTTGAATGCACTACTTACGACTACGAGCATACGGTGTGTCCACGATTGTGTGGAAAAATTGTGGGTCGTTGAAACTTGAAGGGGACGTCAAAATTTTCAAATTTGGATCAATCTATGAAAGCTGTTTCCCTATACGCAAGTATAATATATATCTTCTACTCTGTGCCCTGTGGTATTATTATGTATTTGCTTACAAAATTTGAGCACATTACTCGCGCGTCGGCAATTAGATGCTTCCATATATGTATGTATATTTTAAGTATATAATGTATATATGTATGTATATGCATGCCGCATTAGACCTCCTTGGGAGATACCAGTTTGGCTTGAGTACGAGTCTTACGCCAGCCAGTGTCTCACATAGTAGGGCGAAGTTTTCGGTCCGTCCGTCTCAAACTAGTCTGTTTATAAACAAACGGTAGAACGCCTTTTAAGTACCACTTTGTAGGGCTGGCAGATATTTCAAATGACCTTGTTGAATGTTACATTTTCGGTTTTAATAATTAATTGCATTCAATACGAACTTTAATCTCTTCCAAAAAATTAGGAGAAATTGTGTATTTTTTAGATAAAATCCTTCCGAATGACAACCGACGCATCGAATAAGGTGTGTCCGACGGGGACACGGGCATCGTGCATGCGTCACCGAATACATCAGTTGCAGATCGTGACGTGTAGGTGTACATTTGTTTGTAAACATTTACATACTCGTCGAATGTTATGTTCTCGGAATTGTTGATTATATTTTATCAGCTACTACTAGATTACTGCCGTATATTATTATTTTGGGTTTTACGTACAAGATAAAATTGAGCTTCAAAATCACGAAACAGTAGGGGTAGTAACTACTAATATGTACTACCAAACAAATTGCCGCTCGACCAGGCATAAGATGAAAATAGCTTAACAGGGCTTTTGTATCGTGCGCACGCCACACGTACTCACGTGTAAATAAGTAGTTCAACCACTTTGCGTCTTTGCGGTCACTTGCTTTGTGTATATTTTGAGGCGTCCTAGTGCATAGCCAAATGTTTAGAAACTGGTCGAGCAGGAACTTTGTCGAAATTGTCGGTATTTTTGACGGTAAAAGTTCCGAGAGGCAGCCCTGCGAACGAGCAGGCGTGCGTTGGTAACGCTATTATCGGACACACGCTAAAGACTTTACAATGGTGGCGACAAAATCGACCAGCTAACATTGTATCACATGTCGGCTCAGTAGCTGGCTCGTTTGGCAAACTGTTGCTCCGGTTATTACTTTGGCATGCACACATTGCACGACGACCGGTCACGTGAAACGAGTCCAACCAGAACCAAACTCGACCGAAACACTTTTGTGGCTGCCAACCCTCGATTAGTCCATTCCGAAGAGTGGAGCACAATGGTATCAAACTAGCTAGCACTAGTTGCGATATCTGTGCACACAAAAGGGAAGCCTTAGATAAGGCAATCAGAGGGTCGGAGAGGTGTCATTGACCGGCGCCTGGCGCTGGCTGATACAGTCGCCAGTAGCGATCATTGCCCATTACGAGACATCCACTGCACTGCGACGGTTGCCTCGCCTGGACTCCAAAACAATCATCATAGCCTATAAGATGGCGTAACGTTTGAATTTAGGTCAACTCGATTACATAACGCTGAATCGTAATTCATGTAGCATATTTTAAAAATCTCAGTATATTAATTATTAGAAGAGCAGAGATAATGCAAAGCCTGAAAATAGTAGTTAAATTTTGGTCGATATTTAAAAGATGGCACATGATGTCTCGGTTAGTCTATCTCGCTTTGTCATGGCTTTTGAATATGAAGGAGTCAGGAGACAACAATAGTTTTTTATTGCTACTCTACAACTACAGACAGAGCTTCTTCTTTCTATATCATGTAGTATAAAATTATTTCGCTTCCGCTGTCTGTTAGATTGAATCTTTTACGGCCCGCTTCAATAACCTATATATCTATAACTATTTGTTAAAAACCCCGCCATTCAATCATTTGACGGTTTTTTGCGATACAAATTTGACGTTTCTTACAAATAGTTACTGGTATATAGGTTATTGAAACGGGCCATTAAAGTACTCAACGGATTTTTATACAGTTTTCAGCAATAAATAGTAATTCAAGATAAAGGTTTATATTATGTATAACAAGTTGCGCCCGTGGGAATCCGCGGCGAGTCGCTAGTATATTATCAATAAAAATGGCTTTCCTTAATTCTCTGACAGTACCACAGATGCCGTGTTAATCATACTAAAGAATAAGACGAACTTTCGTGAGAAACAAATAATGCAAAAATACAATAAATTAGAATTGTACTACATCATTGTCCGTACACATTCACGAGTTAATTTCTTAACAAACGAAATTATAATATTTAAAAAAAACTTAGGCCTTTTCATCCGTTATTGGATGATTTATACAGTATTCTCCCAGCGAAGTAACCACTCTTTAAATACTGTATAATGCCTGGGATAGTTGGTTTTTAAATGTCGTATGGTTGCCCAAGCACATACGGCATTCTTACAGCATAGTCAGCCTAGTCCAGAGGAATGACTGGTCAATACTTCTTCACGATGTTTTCCTTTACCGTTGGAGCGTCCGTATATTGTACTTGAGATCTGAAAAAGTCTCATTAGTACACGGCACACCCTGGGAATCGAACCTGCACACTCTCGAGTGCGAATCAAACGGTCTACCCACTAGGTCACGGAGCTCTTTATATAATACATATATATATATAAAATACAGTATAATAATCGGTTTTGGACTGAGCCGTGAAGAATACTCTATTCTTCACGGCTCACCTACTGAACATGCCAGCCAACAAGAGAACATGCCAGCTTTAGTATCACGACATGTTCCGTGCCTCATAAGTAGGTCTTTGATAAAAAAATCATTGATATCTATTTTATACAATTTTGTTGTATATAAGAGATACGGGGGTAGACAATAGACATTATAATTATATGAAACACGCGAAGCTTAGTAGTTTATGGACAGTAACCGAAGGTCTAGGGCCTAGGCATAAGTTTACATACACAATAATACATAATATAAGAATAGTTTCATACAGTGCTGTAAAAGAAATGAAACAAAAAAGTGTTATGTAATTACCGCCTTGTTTTTTAAAATAATCAAATTAATTCCACAACTTAGTCTGAATATTCAGTGTGTCTATCGAAATCTAGGTTGGTGATATTGATTGACGTCACCAGAAGGAAAAGCTAAAAAACAGGCTCATAAAGTAGCTGATATTTACTCTGGCCAGGGTTGATAAAAATCATGATTAAAAAAAACAGATTAATTTTATTGAAATCGGATTTATTTGATTTAAATCAGATTTTTTAGATTTTATTACTTTCTCGTCTTTTTTAATTAATTTATTAGTCAGTTTATTAATAAAATGATAATAACGTATTTTGGTTTAATTTATTTATTACTAGTACTACAATAATAATAATAATAATAATAATAATAATAATAATATGTTTATTGCCAAAACTTATTTACACATGATATAACGATTCTATGTTACAATTTACTTAAGACTAGGATTTTTATAAGAAAACAGTTTGCAGCGGCCTTTGCACTAAGCACAGCTTGTGTCGCAAAAACCAGATACTGAGATACCAATCAACTTGCTCGGATACAATATTACTACCACTAAATCTAAGTTATTTTTATTCTTAAACTAATACGTATATGATAATGTTTGTTAAAGTACCTGTGTGTGAGTGTGTGCTGTGTATGTGTGTTGTTTATGTGTGTAAGTGTTATGTGTGTGTGTGTGTGTGAGTGTTGTGTGGGAGTGGCTCATGGCAATAAGATTTCAGTTTCTATGTAGTCTATACCTAACAGCCAATCCTCCAAAATTTTCTTTGATTGCCTAACTGTAGACTTAATAAATGCCGGAACTTTTTTACAGACTTCATTATACAGGTAAGGTACAATTATTAAGATAATTCAACAAATTCTCAAGTAAGTAATATTAACTTAAAACTTTTTATTTTTTAGAATTCACATTCAGCTCCTTCAACAATTTGACAATTTTTGGCCGATTTAGTTGCAGGAAAAAGTTAATGATTTAAATGATTGTTTTTTTTTAAAGTCACTTGATTAAAATCATGATTTAAATCACTGATTTAAATCTAGTAATTTGAATCATACCAACCCTGACTCTGGCACATCATAAATCCACTAGCAATGCCCCTATGTACGCATTGTTTCAGACATATGGGTGCTCTTCGCATTTTTCTCGAATTCGTTAGGAGATAAGTTAATCAGAGCTGAATAGAATTAACAATTAGGTCTTTTATGGGGCATACAGCCTATGTTCGGAAACTTTTAAATTTTATTTGCTGATCTACTCCGCCGCATCAAAAGAGGAAATTTATCCACGTAAGGGTTCATAGAAGTCAATTCTAGGGCTCAGGACTTAGACTTAGGGTCTATCTGTTTTCTAGAGTCTAGGAGTTAGACGCCAGAGTTCGGACTAAGGCCCAGGGTCTAGCAGGTAAACAGTTAACATGAGCACGCTTGGCCCGCGTGCGCCGCTATATACAGAGCCTGACCCGCGATAGCGCTGCGCGATAACACCAGATAACACGACCACTTCACGATGCCCCCAATTAAATCGCAGCCAGAGGAGCTACTGTCGCATCTCATTTATAAGGGTTATAAAATGGTGTAAACAGTAACAATGCAATATTGTGATTTGTGACTCGCCTTTGGACCATTCAAAAATAAACTATAAACTATAAGTGAGATTCAATCACACGGTTTATTGTAAGTTATAACCCAAGGGCCAATTAGTAATTACCTATTTATAATTCCGAAACTATGAGCAATTTGAGAGAAAAAAGGAAAGAATACCTTAGTGCCCACAGCCCACATGGGGGGCTTTTAGAAGTCACTTAAAAAGAGAGTAATTAATTTAATTTGTGATAAATACGCTACGACT
The DNA here is from genome assembly GCA_037179445.1 of Phengaris alcon alcon. Lineage (NCBI taxonomy): Eukaryota > Metazoa > Arthropoda > Insecta > Lepidoptera > Lycaenidae > Phengaris > Phengaris alcon. The sequence goes on along the minus strand of JAYRCH010000214.1, from coordinate 64,019 downwards.
GAACAAGTGTCCTGATTTCTACCCAAATAAGTTGTCGCTCGGGGATCAATACAATAATTGTAGCTCGTTATATTGGACATGTTTTTAAAACATAGCGATTAGCTAAGATATAGTAAAGTGATAGTAGATAGTAAATATAATACTGGAAGAGTAAGAGAGCAAAGACTGATTAAACCTAAAATAATAAACTACTATGGGGAGCGACGAATATTTAATAAATTAGATAAAATATTAAGACATACAGAAAAAATGTCAACAGGAATGTTAAATTAATAAGTTATTTGGTATTGTTTCGTAAACTGTAAATTTCTTTGAAGTTTGTAACGTACCCGTAACAAGTTACCAATTAAGTTTTGTTTTATATTATTTTATCTTTTGTTATAAAAACTTAACTACTCATAATACATATTATGTTACAAATATTATATTAGATGAGCGCATCTCGCCGTCAAACGCCGCCGTGTTTGGCGAGATACAACATGTAATTGTATTGTTCCTTTATAAATTATAAATTATTAAAAAAAAAGCATGTTGATAAATATTAAAATTTAAATACCACTGGTGTTATTACGGATATTACAAGGAGCTCGGATCACAATTCACAAGTAAACAACGGGTTGGACGACATGGAGTTATTTAAATGGGTTAACTGTTATCGCCCGCAGGCCGCAGCACTTCGGAGTTCGGACGTTGAATTTAGATTCTCCCGCGACTCGACAGTCGACACTGTCCCTTGTTTACGACCTTAATTATTTTTGTTCAAGCGAATTGGACTGAAATCTTAAAAAAACCCCAAACTTTGAGAGAAATCCCCTGCTTATGTAATAGGCTATCAAAATATTTGACTAAGTTAAAAAAAAAACAAATATAGGTATACAAACAAATATAAATATAGGTCTATACGAATATTATAAAGAGGTAAAGTTTGATTCTTTGTGGTTTTGTGACTTTGAGAGGATGTAGAGGATAATCTCTGTATCTATTGAACCGATTAAAAAAATACTTATAGAAAGCAACATTATTTTTAGTGTCATAGGCTAAATATAAATACTTTTCAGTGGTAGTCGGATTTGCATAGCAAGTCGGAGAAAATACGGTCGAAGGAAAACGTTTTTAGTTTTTACGAACGCTGCCTTAACGATGAGAGATATAGGAACTTAATATGATTGAGTTCTAGGGAAAAGTTTTAAAGCTTGAATGCCCACGTCAGCGACTGTCATGTCTAACTATTTATTTATATATTTAAGTCACAAAAAGTAGATTTTTTTCTAAAAAAATTAATAATTAGGTAGGTAATATTTAGTGGTCATATTATCAACAATTATGAATCCCTGTCTAAATAAGTAACTTTATCGTCTCAAGTGCTTAAACATAAGACTTATCCCTTTTACTACATATAAATTTGGCGAATGGTTAAAGAGGAGGTGCGGTCGCAGTGGATTTAGAGGAAATTTTATTTTTTTAAACAAAACATAACACGCACATTTTTTATTTTTCTATAATATAACCAGACAAATGGCAAGTAAATACATAATATTAGGTTCCATCATGATTTGCATTTGCTGGCAATAGACATCTGCCATAATCGTCTGGCTAGATTTAAGAAAGCTGTAGTGAACGACACCGGCACTATTTCACCAAACGCTCACAAGTAACTTTTTTTGAGTCAATTTTCGCTTGGGGCAGGCTTTGGCTGGTTCGCCAGGGTTCAGCCATTGCGATGAGCGTTTCCGATTATCGTACAGGACCCACTTTTCCTCACAGGTAATGATCGATTTTAAATCCCTTCATTACTGTGCCAGTTGAGTAATGTAACGCAGCAGTCGTAACGCGCGTTTGTCGGTTTGCTGCACTCAATTCATGAGGTACCCACCATTCAAGCTTTTTCACCTTCCCAATTTGCTTCAAGTGGATTAAAACAGTTTATCACTAACACCGCAGCTTGCAACTAACTCGGACGTGGTTTGCGATGGATCCGCTTCCACAACAGCCTTCAATTCTTCATTATCAACTTTGGTCTCCGGCCTTGTTCTGCAGGACGAAATTTCCAGAACGAAAACGTTGTAACCAAAAACGCACTATGTTTTCTTTTGCGACACCGCCGCTATACACACCATTAATCCTTCGAGCTGTTTCTGCAGCACTGGTGCCACGGTGGAACTCGTTCTCGAAAATAATACGATATTTCAGGTTTTCCATTTTGTAAACAGAGTGACGCAAAGAAAAAACCAAAAGCGGAAAAAACAAATGAATTGCGGTTTTCGAAACACAAATGCATGAGTAAATAGCGGTATAAATTTGAAATTGGAATTCTGAAATAGCGGTATAAATTTGAAAAATGAAATATATCTTTGGTTAGGATTCCTAACCAAAGATATATTTGAGATCAAAGTGGCCAGTACGACAAAACACGATATGTAAGGACGTAATATATATATACGCAGTACAAATATAACCTTCCTTTTGGAAGTCAGGAAATAATAATATAATAGCTCCTCACACCGATTTCGGTGACGGTGGCCGGTTTATTTGAAACCAGGCCAGCTACGCAGGAGTTATTCTACAGTGCCCAAATGTGTGCGCAGTACACAAGAGCACTTCCCTTACTCTTGAAACCCAGTGGGACGGACAGACCGACACGACTGGCGAGAGATCAGGCGCAGGGCCGACTTTTAACATGCCCATCCGACGCATGGATCATCTTTCTTGTCAGACAATCAGGTGATCAGACTGCATTGTCCTAACCAAACTTGGAAACAACATTTTTTGTTGTTCCAATGCGGGAATCGAACCCACGACCTCCGAGTCGAGAGCTAAGCTCTGAACCACTGGACCATGAAGGCTGTTAATTCAGGAAGACAGGAAATAATCCTAGTTAGCACTCAGTATGTACTAGCCGCACAGCGCACACACTAACCATACTCAAAATTTCATCACAAGTAAAAGTGTTTGATGCCCTATGCCAGTATATTTGCTTGATGTCCTGCGCTCATCGAAGTGGGCACGGGACATCTAGTTATTAATCTAAGGCTCTTTTTCTTAAGAAAAGGCGCCCATATTAGCTTTAAATAAGGTGGCATGAGCAGGTTTTGGTATCTTTCTTTTAAACGCAACAAAAAACAAACGATAACAGACGAACCAGAATGAATCTTTTTATCTGTTTACGTCAGCATAAAATATATAACATAAATATTTACACAACTGATTAGTACTATTATTAGATTACTATTAATAGATTAGAACAATTCAGTGTTGCTGTCTTTTTCGGAAACGTTGGCGAATTCACTTGCCAGACAAAGACAGCAACACTTAGCTTACGCATTGTTCAAGTATTTTTATTTGTAAGGGGGAATGTGTAAATAAACTATATTTATTTTTGTCAATTTTACGAGGAAGGAGGAGCGTATTGTATATTAGCATGTTAATTGCTTGTACAGCCTTGTAAATTGTAATCCAATACCCTCCGCCCGCGCCAGCCATTTCAAAAACACGTTAAAAAATAGAGTCCTTTATTAATTATTGCACGATCGATTTATGAAAATGGCCCTCAAGAGTCGAGACGTAATGTAGGTACTAGGTAGAGTTTGATTGTTGTATAGAATATATATACATACTTCAATTTATTTGTGCGGCGCTATGTTTGCGTGCGTTGGTAATGTAATTATTTTTCTCATATTATTAAAACAGGCATAAATACTATTAACTGTTTTCATACCAGTCTTTACACTCTAAGATCTTATATATGTATCTTTATATCTAATATATTAAGGAATTATATGTATCTTTTGAAACAATAAAGATTATTACTATAATATTATAATTATTAAGATTATATTATAATATAGATAAAAACTGCATGAAAATCCGTTCAGCAGATTTTGAGGTTATCGCGAACATACAGACAGACGCAGCGGGGTACTTTAATCTACACTCAAATTATAGGTTTGCTTCTTTATTGGACTGGACCAATTTTGATGCAATTTAGCACATCGCGGCAAAATGTACGGTTCCCGAGGAATTTTCTCTTGCACGTACGATGTCGCGAGATATATGATGTCTCACGGCAGAGTTAGGATTTCAAATTTGAATATTTAGAAAACCGTTGCAAGTAAGCTCAGGGGGAGGAGCGCAGTAGCTTCGTCGTTCGTGCGGATTCGTTAGTCACGATGTCGCAGTGGTCGGGTGAGCACCGCGCTTTCGCTATCGGAGCGTTTTTGAAAGTTGGAGAATCGTACGTTGTGGCTCGGAGACAGTATTGTTCTCACTACAATATCAGACGTTTACGCGATGGACCAAGCGAAAATTTGATTCGTAAATGGATTATCAACTTTCGAGCTACCGGTTCGGCTCGAAACGCGGAATCAACCGCGTCCGGGCCCAAGCAGAACTTCAAGGACGGAAGAAACAATAAACGAAGTGGCAGCTAGCGTTCGTCGCAATCTACGCTTGTCAATACGCAAAAGAGCGGCGGCTTTAAACGTCACCAAATCAACCGTAGAGCGGGTTTTAAAATGTGATTTGAAATTCCATCCCTAAAAAATACAGATAGTGCAAGAAATAAATGAAAATGACTACAATTTACGTAAAAGTTTTTGCCAGACAATCATTGATAGATTTCGCACTTTGAATACTGTGTTTTGGAGTGACGAAGCACATTTCCATTTAAATGGAAGAGCATCCAGCCTACAAGAGCATCCAGCCTACAGCTCAAGAACGTGGTTTCAGCAGGATGGAGCCACTTGCCACACTGCAAGAGCCACTATGGACCAAATTCGTGAATTATTTCCTCAAAAATTGATATCCCGCTTTGGTGATATCGCGTGGCCTCCGCGATCACCAGATTTGACCCCCATGGACTTTTTCCTATGGGGGTACCTTAAGAGCAAAGTTTACGTCAATACTCCGAGGAATATCGCTGAGCTAAAACAAAATATCCAACGAGAAATACGCGACATCGAGCCGGCTATGCTTAGGCGCGTTATGCAAAATGCGATGAATCGATTCCGTGAGTGTGTGCTACGAAATGGAAGACATCTGGAAGATGTAATCTTTAAAAAATAAAATCCGCATTATAGTTGAATAATTTTCAATAAAAATGTTTTCACAAAAATATGCAAATTGACTTTTATTTCATTTCAAAATCCTAACTCTGCCGTGAGACACCCTGTATCTATATTATATTACATATAGAAGAATATTATGTATACATATATATACATAATATTTAGAGAAGACATATTATTTGTCCGTAGTAAATGCATTTTATTATTACATTAAAAGGGTTTTTATCCGATTGTAATCATTTTTTCAAATACTATATATAATAATAAATAGTTAGAATTTCGATATAGCGAGATTCAGACTGAATTTTCGAGCGACATGAATCAATTCATCTAGTAGATATACCAGATACCTTACGAATTAGATTAAATCTGGGAACATCTCGCTGAAAATATTGCATCGTGGTTGCATGGCCTGAATGCACAACTAGTAATAAAGTAAATATAGCTTCAAGACTTCCGATTATGTGGCAACAACGGGTGGGTTCCATCAGCAACTCAATACCGTGCGTGATCGTCCTTCGCGTTCTGTTGTTTATTTTCGTTTGCTATTTAACTGTAACGTTAAATTTAACCGTGTGTCAAGGCATCGAGGGGCAAACCACGTCAAAACGAGGACTCGTCATCGTCTTTGATCTGCACACCGCAGCAATAATATTGACCGATACTGAATAAACAAACAATTGAAAATAAATGTCTCGCTCGATCATAATTTATTTATCTCTCAATTATTTCACCGTGGAAAGTAGGACGGCCGATAGTCGTTTACGCAATAGGTATCTCTTTCATCATTTAACTTTTATCATTTCGGCGGTTTGTATTTTCAATTCGGTTAATTATAATAATTCATAAAACATAAATAACACGTTATTCAACTTTTAACGGACCCAGCAGTCTGGCTGTACCTAAAGCTATGAGATTGATCGTTACCGACATCTTGCGCGTTTATAAGAAAAACCGAACACATTCTACACATTTTTGTTTAAAGTGTTATGCTATAGTTTGCCTGGGATTACGACTTCACGATACCATTATTCTCGTATTAATATCGCAGTTAAATATTGTTAATCAAAGGAATATTTATTATCCAATATACACTAAAAGAAATTGGAAGGTAGTTCCTAGAAGTTCAATGTTCAAAAAAACTTAACCGCGTAAATACGGCCACAGAGAAAGTCGGCGTGAAATTACACTTGTTATGTTTTGGATAGTCAGTGAGGGTACCCAAGACCCAAGTGGGGGTTGGGGGATTTTAAAAACCAGGAATGCTCTTGTAAATTCTCTCCTTGTGTTGCAGATTCTGATTCATCAGGCAAATGAGTGTTTGTTTCTATGCTAAGTGTTCAAATTAGATTTAAACTATTTTTAGAAAATATGAAGTTATCTGATTTTGCTTGTTTTGTTATGAGAAATAAGGACCATTTTTTACCTCGGCCAAGCCAAAAGAAAGGTGATGATAATGATTTTAGCAGTCTATGTATGTATGTATGTAGACTGCCAAATTATTGTTTGAACCACCGAAGTGCCTAAACTACTAATCCAATTTCAATGAATTCGGTGTCAAAAGATTCGTAATAACAGCCCGGGTAACATAGGCTATATAATTTACGTAGTCGGGTTGTAGTTTTTTATAAAAAATATTGAAGTTATTAAAAGTGTTATGAAACAATGGTAATTTGTGATTTTTTTTAATTTTGTGGTCAATGAGTGAGTATGGTAGTAAGATGAATTTTTTTAATAACCTGTTAAAATATTTTATAAAGGCTGGTTTGATTTTTATAAAACTTATGAATAGGTACATCTCATTTTAGTAATGGCCTAATGCTAAAATTAAAAAACTGGGCATGCAGAATTACTTGTATATAACTAAAATTATCACAAAATAGTAATCTATCAAGTCAGCCCGAGTTATCCGAGTTAGACAACAACAAAATGGTCTGCCATTGTGTAGCAAAAAAATACATTCAGAACATGAAGTGCTGTTATAGACCAATATAAATAAAAGAACTTTGTGAGTGATTTGTTTACAAATGTTATTTAAACAAATTTATTAAAAAATTACAAACTGATTTCCTAATTATTATTTGTAATAGACAAAGCAATAGTAATTGTACGGAGTCCGGACTATTTATTCAGTATTTTTATTGTTAGTGATTTTCAATATTTAAAGAGGGTATATCTAAAAAATTTTGTACAAGCACTAAAAAAAAGCAGTGCTTTGAGTTAAAAACAATGTAGTAGATTTTTTAAATATTTAAATTGATAAAAAATTCTAGAGCTAAATTGAATAAAAGTACATGTGTGGCTGCGATTAGACATAAAATATAACATAGTAATTATAAGTTCAAAGTAAATCAATATACAGTCATAATAGATAAACTACTGACAAAATTGTACCAAACCTTTGAAACTAGGGATTAATGATATTGTTAGAAGCAGCGACTGCTCAGAACCTTTTGGAATGTAAGCCGACATGCTGTAAGTACACCAGAACATCTCAACAGTCAATCAAAAATATCTTTCCTAAGAGTATTAGACAGAATTGGACTCACCTCTCGCCAGATTCGCCTGATTGACCGGCGCACCATTGACTTTGATCCTCCTCCCGTCTGCAGTACATTTTAAAAGCATACTTCAATCAGGTGTTCACGTGGTACCCATTCAGGAGCTGATGTCCAACACTGAGCGTTTGTTAATTTAAAAACACAACTTTGTACACAATAATTAGCGCCAAGCGATTGGCCGTACTCTGTGACGTCAAGTCAATTTGAAACCACTTAACACAATACGAAACTTGCTATCTTTTAGTCTTGTAAATGAATACAAATATGATAACTACAAATACACTAAACACTTACGAAGCACTGATTTGCAATTGTTTATTTCGACATAGATTAATTATTATGTTCATCTCCGTTTATAATATTAAACCATATTGAGTTTAATATTTGTCTTGCACCAGAAAAGATCAACAGGTCGAAACAGCGACGAAATACTAATTTGATAAACTCACAAGATACGATTTACGAATTACGAAACAAGTATTGAGATTCAAGAAATGTCATGTTTGACAGAAATGATAATGACGTTGACATTTTAAGTGACAGCTTGCTGTTTTTAAAAAGTGTTAGTATAGCATAAAACTATTGCGAGTTTCAAGTTACAAAAAAAAAAATATAATTTTTGCTTGTTTTGAACACGGTTTTGCTCGTCAAATCCAAAGCCTAGTCAAAACTCAAACTCCAAATAACTTTGAGACAAGTCACTTGAGTCAGCAAGGCTGATTGCAACTTTATTAGAATATTGCAGAGATCTTTTTTCAGTGCTCTGAATTTTCCTGGACTCGCCGCGCCAGATTCCGGATCATATAGTCCTAGCCTAAAGTGTTAGACCCTTTAAGTGTATACTCACTACCTCATCTGCATCCAGCCTGCAAATCCAATATCGCGACCTTGAAGCGGACTTGTGGGCAAAAAATATAAATTATTATTGACATTATTTTATTGACACTAATGAAGGCTATTAGTACCGGTGTTTGATTTGCAGGCTGGACATCGTTATTGTTCTGAGAGTACCACTTGAAACTTCCTAGATAGTTTTGAATAAAACAAAAAATTGCTTTTTGAAGTTGTAACACTTGCCCACACTTGCGCACGTTAACGAATATTTAATGGTTAATATTATTCTAATATTACACAATATTAAGAACCGAAATAACAAAAATTTATGAAATAAATAAATACAAAAACAACAACGTTACACTTTCACGTTCCGCCAAAAACACCACATTTTTTTCTGTTTTCTATACGACAATATGATTGTATAAAAAGTGGTGTTTTCCCTGACTTAATGAAGCATAGCAAGCTGGAAATAAATCTGATACGACAAATTATAAGCCTTATATCGATTCTACCGACTTTTAGTAAAATTTTTGAAAGAATAATTTTTAAACAGTTATTAGTACATTTTAATTCAAATAACTTATTACACAATTATCAATACGGTTTTACTAAGGGTCGATTCACAACGGATGCTGGTATAAGCCTTCGTTGTAGAATCTTTGAAGCTTGGAAAAGTCGCAGGATGCACTAATGCACCTAAGTATATTTTTCGACCTTTCCAAGGCATTTGATTATGTTGAGCATGCTACATTGATCAGAAAATTGCACCACTATGGTATAGGGACTCTTCCCTCGACTTTTTGAGTTCTTAACTTAGAAATAGAACTCAAAGGGTGGAGATAAATAGTAAAAGGTCCACTGGGACCAAAATAGAATTAGGTGTCGTCCCTTAGTCTGCAGAAAAATTTAAATAAGTTAAACTGAAAAACTTCTTAAAATTTTATTTAATATGTACCTATTTAAAAAATTATCTACAAAAAAAACTATTTTGGAAACACGAGTTTTCTTTTGAGACTAATAATTTTAACTGATTTTTGTTTTACTACAGTATTTAATTTACAATTTCGCTTAGTATGCTATACTAAATACGTATTAAAATATCTCCTCTTGTTATTCGTTTGCAGTTTGCACTATAAAACATGAAGCTTCAAAATGGTGTAAGCAACTTGTTCTCGTACGTTTAGTCCACGTCTTTACCAGTTCGTCTTGTTATTCGCTTGCACTATAAAACATGTAGGGGACTGTATAATTCCACAGGGTTTCAACCGCCGGCTCAGATTAGACTCGAAGATAGCAATGTTACACCGATTTGGGCAGAGCCGGGGCGATAATAAACACTTATATTGATGAGAACGATTTTCACATTTTTCGTCCTGCTTACCTGGCTCACGGCAATGCCCTATAGAGAGCCGCGCCCGTACGCCTCTTTCGGGCCGATTTGGTATCTCTCTTTTGCCTCTCTATACGGCTATTTTCCATAATTTTCCCTATTTTCCATGAACCAGGTGAAGTAAAACGCGTTGTGTGAAATTCTTTATTGTTTTTCCCAATTACATAAGTCCTACTAATAATCTTATTCCATATTAAAGATGTTCATAACCTAAGGTACACCATGTATGTAATGTTATGTATTTTTACAATTTTTTGCCTAATAACTACGTATCCATTTATTATATAATCCAAACTGTTATTTTTCCCATTAGATATTATGTTTATCTATATAAATCAAAAGAAACTACGTTAAAATTGCTCGAGCTCACTGCAGGCTGGTCCGGTGACGACTGCGAGCCGATCGTGGTCGCTGCAGACTGCTCCGGCGACTGCGAGCTGTCCGTGCTCGCTGCGGGCCGCTCCGGTGGCGACTGCGGGCCGTTCGTACCCCCCGCAGACCGCTCCGGTGACTGCGAGCTGTCCGTGCTCGCTGTAGGCCGCTCCGGCGCTCGTTCTGCGCCCGACACCGCCCCCGGCGTCGTCCGCTCTGCTCCCGGCTCCGTCTGCTCCGCCAGCGGTCGCAACTGCGACTGCGGCGCCTCCTCCAGCACCGCCAGCTTCGACGTTGGCCTCCGGAACACGCCACTGCGCGTGCGAACGTCCGCACAACGCACTTGTCCGTCCGGGCCAGGGTAAACCCGGTGCACGATCCTCCGCGGCTACGTATTACGCGGCAGCGTCGGGTCGACGACGACGACCAGGTGGGGACCTGGTCGTTGTAGTCGACCCGGTACAAGGGCTCGGTTGCTCTGCGGGGCCCCGTAGCGTGGTGTGAGCCTGGGAAGGTATTCCTTCACCCAGCGCCTCCAGAACTCGTCGGCAAGGGCTTGCGCGACTTTCCATATCTTCTTGTCCGCCGGCACACACGGTCCGACGAACGGCAGTCCGGTGGACGACCCGAGGAGGAAATGATTCGGTGTAATCGCCTCCGAGTCGCTGAGGTCCACTGATACGTGAACGAGCTGTCGAGCGTTCAATGAGTACTCCGCCTCGGCCATCAGTATCTGGAGTACCTCTTCCTTGGGCGACTTCTCGTTAAGCGTAGCTAGCAAGGCGGTTTTCACTAACCTCACCATCCTTTCCCAGGCACCTCATTGACTCGGCGCCCCGGGCGGTGTGAACTTCCACTGCATTCGATGAGTGAGGCCCAGCTGAGCCATAGCCGGCGCCCACTCGGCGTACGCCTGCCGCAGCTCGACGTCCGCGCCTCTGAAGTTCGTACCATTGTCGCTGTACATGACTGACGGCCATCCTCGCCGCGCAGCCATTCTTTCTTCTCATAGCCATCAGTGCGGAGTCCGTCGACAGCGAGGCCACCAGCTCCAGGTGGATGTCCGCGTCGTCAGACATGTGAAGAGAGCTCCCCATCTCTTCTCGTGACTTCGGCCGATGGTAACCGTCATCGGTCCGAAACAGTCGTGACCACAGTATGAGAATGGTCTCTGGAACGCCCCCAGGCGTTCGGCTGGCAGGTCTCCAGTTGGCGGGGTCCTCGGGTGCGCCCGTCGTAACCGTCAGAACGCACATATGTTCTTGATAGTACGCACCGTCGGCCGCAGCTTCAGTATTCAGAACTTCTGCCTGAGGTCGTTCACGACCCTCTCGCGGCTCCCGTGTCCTCTCTGGCGTGCTCCCTTGTCACCAGTAACCTTGTAAAGTGATGTCTTCCATCCAGGATGATTGGGTTTTTCATCTCCGGCGGTACCTGAGCTGCTATGATCCTTCCGTCTAGTATGAGCAGCCCGTCCTTGTACACTGGGTTGAGCCGGTACAAGGAGCTCCATCTAGTCACCGTCTTGCCACTTGTCATCTTCTCGATTTCTTGTGCGAAGTTGTCTCGTTGTGATTTTTGATACCACAACTTCTCGGCCCTCTCCAGGTGTCGTACATCGAGGTTGGCCCGACGATCTCGGCACTTCTCGATGAATAACAAAACCATCGCTGTGCATCTTCATAAGATGCACGGCGATGTGCACGGCACTCGTAGTATGTAAAGCGCATCTGGTAGACAGCTCAGCTCGCTCGCCTCCGTGGTGTGGAAGGCGACGTATTCTTCTTGTACTGCTACTCGAGCGGGACTCTCCGCAGGCCACTCGTTCATAGGCCTGCGCAGGAAGTCCGGCCTCTGGAATCAAGGGTCCTCGTCGCTCTTCGGAACATAGCCCGTTCTGGTGGCTAACTCGGCGACGTTGATTTTCGTATTCACCCATCTCCACTGGTGAACAGACGTCAGCTTGGCGATCTCTCCTAGCCGATGTACGACGTATGGCGTGGATTTTCGGCTGCCGTTCTGTATCCAACACAGAACTACTTGTGCGTCGATCCAGTAGAAAACCGTGTCCGTTTTCCACCTGTGCTCTGCTACGACGGCGTTTCCCAGCCTCGCTCTGACCAGGGCAGCCTGTAGCCCCATCCTTGGTATTGTTTGTGCGTTCAGCGGCGCCACCTTGGCCTTGGCGGCGGCGTATTTCCCCATTTTCTTGCAATCTGCAGTCCGTGCGACTCCCCCCGCCGTTCCCTGTGGTTGTGACACCTCCCGCGTGCCACTGGAGTCCCGGTCCCGCCCTGCAGATTGTTCGGCTCCCCCGTTGTAACCCCGGGGTAATGTGACGCCCTCTTTGCGCCACTGGAGCCCCACTTCGAATCGACCTTCTTCCATCCGTTTGGCCGTTCTGCCAAAGAGGTCGATGACTTGCTGCTCTTCTGGTCAGCTTTGCCTTGGACGCTATTCCCAGTGCGTCTATTTCGAAGTGTTTCTTCACCATTTCCTCCAGTCGTTCGCCTCGGGTCTCGATCGTAGACACGTGCAGGATGTTCTCGTGTTTTTCCTGCTTTATGAGGCGTCTGGGGATGCTTCCATGGATTACCCAGCCGAGCTTCGTCTTCGAGGCTGCAGGCTGGTTTCTCTTGCCGATCCTCAGCTCCCTGGATACAATGAGCTGCCAGTCGTCCGTGCCGATGAGAAGTTGGGGTTTCTTGTCTTCATAGCATATCTCTTCGTTTTTGAGATCACGCAGGTGAGCAAGTCAGAACAGTGATTCCGGGACGGACTGAGTAAGTAGGTTCAATCCGTCCACGGTTCTCGCAGTGATGTCATATCTGGTACCGTCGTGACCCCGTACGCCAAGTTGTACGAGTCGGCTTCTTTCTTCCCTCCTATCGGCATTGATCCCATACATTCTCAGCATCTTCGGTGGGCCGTCTGCGCCGATAGCCTTCGCGACGTCTTCATCCAGTAGTCTCACTGTCGAGCCCTCGTCGAACAGCGCGAAGATATTCGCTTCGCCCCGTGGACCGAAAACTTGAATTCTTCTCATCTTGAGTTTCACCGCACGGTCGGAGGTGACCGACGCGGTGATCACGGCGTACTCAGTCTGCGGAGCGCCGCCGGACCTGTCTTCGTGCAGCAGCGCATGATGAGGCAAGCTGCAGCCCTTGACGCCGCACGGCTTCGCTCTGCAGTTGTACCTTCTGTGCCTGCTTCGTTTGCACCGGAAACACAGCCCTTCCTTTTTTACTGTGTCCCATCTCTTCTGCACGCTCAGTTTCTTGATAGCAGCGCAGCGAAACAGAGCGTGATCATCGGCACATATCGGGCACTTCGTTAATTCTTCACGTATTCTCTTTGGCTGGCTGTGACTCGGCGAGCCCCTGCCCTCTTCTGCTATCGCGAAGACTGGTCTTCTGGTTCTGGCTTCGTTCTTGATGGGAGGTGGATGCGGTGTTTCCTTCTTCGGTGCCGTGCTGAACTACCATGTTCTGAATCTTTACTGCAAATTGGTTGAGTTCTGCCGCCGAACCTCCGAGCCTCGGTATCTTCTTCAGGTCTTCCATCATGCGGTCGACCGAAGCATTGTTCCAAGGTCTTCATTATTTGTTCGGGCGGCGTCGCGACGCTCGGCAGTGGTGCCACGGCTTCCCTTGCTTCTCCCCGTAGGCAGCTTCTCAGGCGAGCTAAGTTCTCGTTCGGCTTGAGCTTGTAGAACGCAGTGGTGTCTTCCATGGCTGCTTTGAATGGCAACCATTCGGTCGGAGCACCCGAGAATATGGGCAACTCCGTAGTGTGGCGCGACTGGCGTTGGTTCAGCAGTTTGTCCAATGTTTCGGCAAGATGTTCCACCCCATTTGCCCTAGATGTAGGCAGTGTGGATGAGCGTGGGCGGCGTTGTTCCGGCCACTCGAACCTCGCCTTCTGGGGTTCGCGTCTTCCTCCCTGTGGTGGCATGTCTTCGGCGTCTCTCTTTTTTCCATTGATGTCGGCTCTTGTCTAGCCTCTTCGGGTTCGGGACCCTGTTCGCTTAGCCAGGCTCGTACACGTTGCTCCACCTGTTCTGATGGCTCGTTGTCGTCGGGGCTGCTACCATCCTCTGCAGCGGCGACGTCAGCGGCGAGCTTCTTCTTTATAAATTCTGCTTCGATCTGCAGTCCCTTCTTACGGAGAGCGGCGAGTTTCTCCTCCGCCTCGTATTGCATACGCGCGACGACACTTGCTGTCGATCGATGCGATCTAATTGAAATAGCCTTCTTTCTGGCTATGGCCTGTACTTCCGAGGCTGCAGGCGCCTTGCTGGTACCTGGTCTCGGTTTTAAAATAGTTTGAAGCAGATCAGCCCTTCCCTCGGTCGGCGGTGGCTGGCTCGTAGCGGCAGCGGACGGCGATCGTGGCGGATCCGGAAATCTACGTGGTTGCTGCTGGTTCTCCTCGGCCCCACTCTGACTTCTTGTAATAACCATCTTCAAGTGTTAAGTTAATCTTTAAATGTTAATCTTCAATGTTAATCTTCAAATGTTAATCTTCAATGTTAATCTTAAAACGTTAAGTCTTCAAACTTCAAAATTCTCTTTCAAGAATCTTCGGTAGGTTTTTCCGACGACGGCTTCCGTTCGCAGCGGTGTATCCTTGTATCCTCGAGTCCGATCTTCTGAGTTCAATCTCATCCCCGGCGTTGATTCCCGTTGATAAATCTTGATAAAGTTTCCAATGTTCAGAACATTTACTTGATAAAATTCTTCTATGTTCGGTGTTGAATAAATCTTCCAAGTCCAGTGTTCAGTAAAAATTTCTATCTTGAATCTTCAAAAAAATTTTCTATGTTCAGAACAGCTGATGAAAATTTTCTAAGTCCGGTCTTCAGTAAAAATTTATATCTTGAATCTTCGGAAATTTTTCTATGTCCAAACAGCTGATGAACATTTTCTAAGTCCAGTATTCAGTAAAAATTTCTATCTTGAATCTTCGGAAATTTTACTATGTCCAAAACAGCTGTTCAAATTTTTCTAAGTGCCGTCTTCGTTATTTTCAACCCGATATGGACTTCGAATATTTCTTCAATCTTCCAATCCGTCTCGCCAAAGGACCACGCACTACTGATCCGGCTCGCCGAAGGACCACGCACTACTGTAGGGAACTGTATAATTCCACAGGGTTTCAACCGCTGGCTCAGATTAGACTCGAAGATAGCAAGGTTACACCGATTTGGGCAGAGCCGGGGCGATAATAAAACACTTATTTGAGGAGAACGATTTTCACATTTTTAGTCCTGCTTACCTGGCTCATGCAATGCCGTATAGAGCCCGTACGCCTCTTTCGGGCCGATTTGCTATCTCGCTTTTGCCTCTTTGGCTATTTTCCATAATTTTCCCTATTTTCCATGAGCCAGGTGAAGTAAAACGCGTTGTGTGAAATTCTTTATTGTTTTTCCCAATTACATAAGTCCTTATATACTAATAATCTTATTCCATATAAAAGATGTTCATAACCTAAGGTACACCATGTATGTAATATTATGTATTTTTACCATTTTTTGCCTAATAACTACGTATCCATTTATTATATAATCCAAACTGTTATTTTTCCCATTAGATATTATGTTTATCTATATAAATCAAAAGAAACTACGGTAAAATTCACTACAGTTTTAAATATATAAGCAAAATAACCTTAAGTTCATAAAACACCATTTAAGACGACTTTTGCATACTGATGCTATAGAAATCTATACATATATTGTCACTGAATGTTCACTGTTATAGTTTATATGCTGTTTTAAATCACTTGTTTATCGTTCACATTTCAATTCACTGGTATAATTACGTTACGAGGCCGCTGTCCTTAACAAAACATGAAGCTTCAAAATGCTGTAAGCAACTTGTTTTCGTACGTTTAGTCCAAGAAACATGATTTACACAACCTCGAATCCAGACATCCCGAATCATTGTATCCTTAGGAAATCTGAAAAAATTTATAGCCAGAATAACATACTGATAAAGTCGATATCGATAGTTTTTGTGCTGTCACAGCCCTCATTTTTTCTGCAGTGTGGCCTGTTTATAAATTAAAAATGCATAATTTCAGGATAAGTTTATCCGCACATATTTTATTGTAGTAAAGTATAACGACATTAAACAAAAGTTTGATAATTTGAATAATTTTTTTTTGAATAATTTGCAAATTTTTAATGTGTTTAGTGACATAATAGAAAAAGAAAAACAAAATTGCAAATAGTATATAAATTAATTAGTAATGTTTCTTCATTTTGAAACAGTAGTAACAAGAACGGATATGAAATAGAAGGATAAAAAAATAATATTGGAATGTAGTTCTTTATGGCGCGTTGCAAATAATTGTATTGGGGCTAGACGGATTAAATAGGCACGATACTTTATGCCACTCGAAATCACAATGTAATAACGACTATTAAGAATGATACAAAAAATGACCTTATCACCTTGACAATAATGTAGAATTTTGCAATTACACATTGTGACTGTTATGACTGTTACATATTGTGACTAGCTAGCCGGGCCTTAGGTATGCGAGCGGTGGGACGTAAGGGGCAAGCAACCCGCCCCCTCACCACTGTCCATACCTAAGGCGCGGCCAACTAGTTCCGCGCGCACTATTTACTATTTGTTTTGTATAATATAATATATTATATCTATACAGATAAACAAAATTGAAGTGTCTGTTTGTAAGCCTATTTTGGAAGAAATATATATATCAGGGGTGTGCGCTCCATATAGGCAGAAATGCAGTGCTTTACTTGTCATTCACAGATATTTTAATAAAACGTTCGTACGTTTTAGATGACTTTATATATTTAATAGTAAATAAATTAATTAAAAAAATATAATAACTTAAAAACGCCTAATATTTTATAAATAGCAACTCATGCGATTGCTTTGTGCAGGGAAAATCATCGCATGTGTGTGTAATTTTCATACTTCGCAAACGCACACACCCATGACTATCGACATGATTATAAGCGGGAACTCCAGCGGCAGGCGATGGCTCTCGGCTTCGGTTCGGCTATCCGATCGCTTCCGAAAACCGCCGAACTGGCTTGTCGGAAATTATTCGTTGCCTATAATCCGAGTAAAAAGAATAGTCGGAAATCTAATAAATCACGTATGCACAATATTATGCATTTTTGTTTAATAAGGTTTTATTTGTTTAAATAGAAGAAACGTTTTGTGTTTCGCGGGGGCCATATTGTATATTTCATGTGATAAGCATTGTTTACAATTTAATCGCTCCAGTTTATTTATAGTTTTCTTAAAAGATTTTTCATTTTAACATTTGAAAGTGTGTACATTTAACAGTTTATTACTGAGTTTCTATAATAATTGTAGTGATTTGCTTTTACTAGTGAGTTAGTCAATTTTTTTAAAATGTTATTTGACTGTGAGGTTTTGAAAATGTGTGTTTATCAAAAATTAAAAATAACAAGTCCTCACAATTGTCATTCAGTGAAAACGATTCAAATTCTGTCTAAAGGTAGGTGTGTACCCGAGTTACAACAATTAAACCAGCAAAAAAATAATGTAACTCGAAAATTTCATGTTAAAAGTTATGAAACGTATAACTGGCTGTGTGGTTGTGTACACAAGATTAAATTATATTGTTTTCCTTGCATATTATTTTGTAATTTACATCGGGATATAGTAATCTCAAGTAACCGGAACCTTTAATATGTGAAAATTGAAGCTGACTGGTGAGTAGTTATAATATTTTAAAATATGCTTATTATTTTACTTATTAGAATGTCTTCCGCCGCGACAATCGATCGCTGTTTTGTCTGCGTTGCCGTAGAAGATGTACATGAATAGTAGTACATCTAAGACTTGCTCTGTTGGCATGGTTTCGAAAGTTTTTGTGACCGAGTACTTCACCGCATACCCAGTGTCATAATCCTGTGCACGCCACTGATATATATATATATATATATATATATATATATATATATATATATATATATATATATATATATATATATATATATATATATATATATGGAGCCCGCGGTGGTGCGGGGTGTGTCCACTTGAAGGACGTTGTCAGCGTGAGCTGGACCTCAATGAAGCAGGGCTGTACGTCGTCTCAGAGTCCGCACGAGAGTTCAGGTGGTCGTGGCGTGGTAGCCACGGATCGTAGTCTGTCATGTTCGACACAACATAAAAACACACAAGTCACACAAAACAGTCAGCACTGTACGGCAACAAGTGTACGTATCACAAACAAAAAGGTACTCACACTTGACGTGGACGAACGAAACCCTAAGTGTACGCAGACGAGGACGGTACACACACTTAGGGGGGCTGTCTCCTCGTGACCCAACGTTGAGCCGAAACTCAACGGGAGGCCAGGAGCAGGACAACTCCCCAACAAGGCGCAAATCCACAACTTATTCTAATGAATAAGGTGTGAATTTACGATCGCTATCAGGAAATCGCTTGGCACTGCTCTAATGAGGGAGTCGGCACGCACGTGGAGTGAGGCACTACGACACGCTGAAGGAGACAGGACGATCCGAAGTGAGACTAAAATTGATTGAGAAGGAGACTCTTCTCGCTCGACGCCGGGCCCCTGAAAAGGTCCTTACGGCGGAAACCAACATCCGGGGCATAGCCCCTCTAATTGGGATGACGCGCCCAGTAAGAGTCAATTTTTTTTGGGAAGACCCCCCGCGGCAGAACGCGGGGGAAACCCGTGGGGGGCAGCCAACAACAGCAAGGGAGTGTCGATATGCCAATCCAGGCCCAACCGAAACCGGCGGTCGGCTCCAAACGGCGCGTGGGGGTCCCGACCCGGGGGCCGAGAAACGTGTTTGGGTCCACTCCCTCACGCGCCGTGTTTACCGGACCGTGGAACGAACGACCTGGGGAAGGGGGGAAGTAAAAAGAAAAACTTCCGGGCCCCGACTTTTTGTGTCGGGGGGGAAGGTGCGTCAAGGAGGCGACGGGGTGGCAAGAGGGCTGCCACTCCGACAGGCCCCAGACGATTTTTTGAAAGATGCACCGGTAGATTTTGGTTTTCTACCGGTGAGGGGAAGGAGGGAGGACTGCGATCCCGCGGTGGCAGAGCGCTGTACAAGCGCCTCGGTGTGGCGTACATCAGTGCGCCAGGACTCCTCCTCTTCGAGGGCGGTGGTCGGGCGCGCCGTTGCGCCTAGACTCCTCCTCTTCGGGGGGGGGGATCATTGCGCCTGAGCTCCTCCTCTTCGGGGATGGTGGGGCTCCGATGGGTCTGCCGGGGGGACAGCGTCCCTCGGCAGGATTTAGCGGTCGGGCGGGCGGGCGTGCCACGACGCCAAGTCGGTCAGCTCGACTAGGCGCGAGGCATCCGCTCGCGCGAACATGTTTGTGGCGAGTCGGGCCACGAAGACCTCCACACTCTCCATCCTAAGATCCCTCTCAATGGTGGAGTTGCGGACGTACCAGGGGGCGCCCGCGATGTAGCGCAGCACCCGGTTTTGGGCTCTCTGCAGCGTCCTTTTCTGGGGTGCAGAGAGCAGATGGTGCCACGCGGGTGCTGCGTAGGTGAGGCGGGGCCTTATGTAGGTGTTGTACAAGGCCGTCCGCATGTTGAGGGGGATCTGTGGAGATGAGAATGCGGGGTGTAGCTGCGCGGTGGCCGCTCTGGCCATTGCCACTGCGGACTATCGCTGGGCGATCATGGAGAGACGGCGATCTATGATGACACCTAGATACTTCGCCGTTCTCCCCCATGGTATTTCGGCGTCTCCGATCTTCAGAGGAGCTGGGAACCCCCTTCTCGCAGTGACGGCGAGCGCTTGGGACTTACCTGGATTGACGGATAGTCGCCAGTTGCTCAGCCAGTCAGGGAGAAGGTCCAGCGTCCTCTGAAGTTTTATTGCAGCGTGATCAGGAGTCAGAGAGCTAGCTATGAACGCCGTGTCGTCGGCGTATAGCGCTGCGGTGGTGCCAGGGTCTTTAGGAACGTCGCTGGCATAAAAATTGTATAGGCTCGGCGAGAGCACGCTACCTTGGGGCACACCGGCGGTGATGGGGCGCTCGCCGGAAAAGACGCCTTCGACGCGCACCTTGAAGGTGCGGCCGGAAAGGAAGGACGCTATATGCCTTACCAGAGGGGATGGGATGTTGGCTCGGATGAGCTTGAAGAGCAGACCTTCATGCCAAACACAGTCGAACGCCTTTTCCATGTCGAGGAAGACTGCGACCGAAGATTCCTTCTTGTTCGCCGCAACGGACAGATGGTGGATGACTCTTACCAGCTGGAGGATGGTGCTGAGCTCCGACCTGAAACCGAATTGGTCCTCTCGAGGAGGGAGGTGGGGCGCAAGGTGCTTAAGGAGAAAGATTTCAAAAGTTTTGGAAAGGGTTGAGAGGAGGTTTATGGGGCGGTAGCCCTCTGCCCTTCTCAGGTTTTTGTGGGGTTTAGGGATAGTGGTGATTATCCCCAACTTCCAGGTGGTGGGAAAGTGGCCGGTCCTGCCGATTCCGTTGAACAGGCGGGTCAGGGCGGCCACCGTCCTGAAAGGGAGATGACGAAGGGCAGAGTTAGGAATACCATCTGCTCCGGGGGCCTTCTTAGGTTTGAGGCGTGCTATGACCTTCTGTACTTCCCTCGGAGAGAAGGAGAAGGAAGGGGGGAGGAGGGAGAGAGTAGGAATACCTTTACCTCCTCGGAGACCGTTCGGGCGTGGTCCGTTGCGGTCGTTGGCAGTGGTGAAAATTGGCGCTCGAGGTGTTCAGCATGAATTTCTGCTCTGTCCTCTGCACGGTACCTTAGGTTACCATCAGGGTGGAGCAGGGGGAAAACAGGGGCAGTGGCTCTGGTAAGACTGCGGCAAAAACGGTGTAAAGAGGGACAGTCCTCACCCGCCTCCTGGATGCGTCGGGTCCAGTTTTCCGCACTGAGGAGCTCTAAATGGGATCTTACCTCTGCGGTGAGGCGGTTGAGCTGCGTCTTTATCGCTGGGCATCGGGTGAGCTGCCATCGTCGTCGCAGGCGCTTCTTGTCGGCAATCAGGTCCGCTAAGTGGCGAGGTAAAGGGGGCCGCTTGTATTGGCGGTGGGTGGGCGGCTGGGTAGCCGCGTCCATAGCAGCTGCAATCGCCCCGGTGAGCTGCTCCGTCATAGCTTCGACGGTTTCAGCAGAGTTCACCGGGAAATTATGCGTGTTCTCGTGCAGCTGCAAGGAAAAGGCGTCCCAGTCACGGACTGGGTAGGAGGGGAGGGGGGGGGGGGGACGCTGACCGGGGAGGCTCGGATGATGGCTAAGACCGGGAGATGGTCTGAGCCATGGGCTACGTCGAGTACCTCCTGGTGAAGGTCGCCTGCGATGCGATGGACGATTGCAACGTCCAAGACGTCTGGGGAGTACGAGGGGCTCTCAGGGTAATGGGTGGGGGTGTATGTACCCACCACCGTGTACCCAACTCGCTCGGAGTCGGCAAGCAGTCGTCGCCCGTCCGCATTTGGCGCGCGGGAGCCCCACTCGGGGTGCTTACAATTTAGATCTCCGGCAATCACAGTCGGCTCATCTGATATGAGCCTGTGGATGTCGGAGATATCTAAATGTGACCCCGGGGGCTTGTAGCACGCGAATATGCGGGTGCGGTGGGTGCCAAGTGCCACTTCGATGCCCAGCGCAAAAAGGGAAGACACCGAGGGGTTTGGGAGGAGTTGGTGGAGGATCTTCCTGCCGACCAAGACAGCAAGGCCTCTACACGCTACTTCTCCTCCGAGATAATCCTGGCGGTATATGATATACCCAGGAGCATGAAATCGGTCCGAGGGGGAGAGGTGGGTTTCGCTTAAGAGAGCGATGTCAATCTCCTGTTCCCTGAGGAGATGACGAATCGGAGCCACTTTTCTGCGAACCCCTCGGACGTTCCAATGGATAATCTTTAACGAGGATGGGGCGTGGGAAGCCATTTAGAGATGAGCTTAGTGGCGAGGGAGGCCCCTTCAGGGAGGGCCGACAAAAGGGTTGTAAAAATGTCCGACAAGGTGGCATCGACCTTAGGGAGCGGAAGCGCGAGGGGCTCGTATTCCGAGTCCGTTGCTGCCGCAGAGGTGGCTCCGGACTTGGGGCCCTTCTTCTTCGTCCTCTTTCTAGTCCTCTTCTTCCGTACAGAAGGGGTGGGGACTGTGGATGACGAGGGACGGGGGGTGGGGGCGTTGGCCTCGGCCATAAGGGATGTGGCCGTAGGCGGTGGGGGGGGGACCTCTTTCTCCGTAATGGGAGGGTCATGACTTACCCGGGGAGCGCGATAGGTGCGGGCAGTAGGTCCTGCACGGCGGTTCCGGGACTCCCGTTTATAAACCGGGCAGAGTTTACTATTGGCCGGGTGGGCCCCTTGGCAATTGACGCAGGTGGGCTGCTCGGTGTGTGGGCGGGGGCAGTCAGCTGCGCGGTGCTCTTCGCCGCACCTGACGCACGCCAGCCTACGATGGCAGTTCCGGCTAGAGTGCCGGAACTGCTGGCAGCGGTGGCATTGGGCGGGGCCGTCCTTACCACGCCAGGCTTCCATCCTAATACCTGGCATGTTTAGCAGCTCCGTCAATTGGTAGATCCCGGGCAGCAGGTCCGGGGTACGCTTCAGCAGCACGAAGTACGAGCAGCCGGGGCGGTCCTTCCTAGCCAGGATCCGGGACACATACTCTACTTCGTAGCCCTGCTTTCCCAGTGCGGCGGCTATGGCATCCGTGGGGGTGTTGACCGGTAGGCCGCGGATGCCTACCTTAAGTCCACGGTCCTGCGGTAGCGCGTAAGAATACCAACTTACGTGCTCGGTCTTGCTTAGGTCGTCCAGGTATTTTTGGACGACGCGGTATTCTTTTTCACCTCCAGGGGTGAATTTGACCCCTAGACCCAGCAGCTTCGCGTTGGGGGGGTGGCCGAGGAGCTCCGCGAGGTTGCTGAAGTGCCTCACCCAGTCCTCCAGCTTTTCCACGATGAGTGGCGGGCAGCGGGGTGCGGGGGGAGGCGGTGGCGAGGACACATTCCGCGTGAGTGTCGCGGTTGTTGCCGTGGTTGTGTCCATCGGCGATGCGGCCCTCGAGGTTGGGGCCGATGGAGTTCCGGTTGGGGCAGCCGTGGTCACTGCTGCGTAGGTTGCCGGGCGGTCAGCGCGTTTGGCAGGCGGCGAGACATCAGAAGATACCTCCTGTCGCTGCCTTTTGGTTACCTGCACGGGCGGGGCGGGGGGCGGGGGCATGGTGCTCGACGAGGGAGCCGGTAGGGGGGCTCTCGGAGCAGGAACACTTACCCCTCTTTGGTCCTCTTCCGGCGGGGAGGCCGGCGAGGGGAGGGCGAGCTGTGGGCTCGCAGTAGATGGTGTAGGCGGTGGGCGTGGGGCGCTCACCTCCTCGGTGCGGCGCATGGGGCGCGGCGGAGAAGCCGAACCCTTATCGGCTGAGCGGTGCGGGGGCCCAGACTCGCGGCGGGTCGCCGTCGGAAGGCATTGGGGCGGGGGGGTGTCAGTACACCCCCGCGAGAATGCCGAGGACGGCCCGGGGCGAGCGGTATCCTTGCCGCTCAAGCTGGGCTCGGTGGCGGAGAGGTATGCGCGCTCGGACGTGCGCGAGCTCGACCTCGATGAGGTGGCGCTACGCGACGCACCAGAGCTGGCGCGGGAGTGGCTGGGGCGGTTGCGGCTATGTGGCCGCGAACCACGATCAGCCATGGTGACGGGGCACTAATTTAGCGTCCACCGTGAATAGGCGACATGTTCACAATGTTACAATGTCACATACACTAGACATAGATGTTACACATGTATATAGAAACAATTTATTATAAAGTACTCACAGTAACACGAAAGGTCTTCACACAACACAGGTAACACTAAACACACAACACGTATTCAGTGTCTAAGCAGTCACTATAAGTGTACGTACTTGTACGGTGATAAGGAGAGGCTGTCTCCCCGTGACCCGACGTTGGAAACAAGTTTCCAACGGGAGGCCAAAGGCAGTGCAACCCCTCAGCAAGGCGGCAATCCGCTCGTTATTCTTACGAATAACGAGTAGATTGACGATCGCGAATGGGGTATAACGGCACTGCACTAGGGGCGGGTCGGCACGAGCGTGGAGAGAGCGGGACACTCGACGCGTTCCGAGCGAGACGGCACTACCGCGGAGTGAGCGGATCACTCGACGCGGATAGAACGGAACGACACGAGAACGCGGAGTAACCGAGAGCGCACTACCTGGTCTGGTCTGGTCTCGGATGAACAATCGAAGTGAGACTATGCGATTAGAGAAGGAGACTCTTCTCTCTCGCGCCGGGCCCCTGAAAAGGGCCTTGGGCGGGGAACCAAAACCAGGGGCATAGCCCCTCTACTTGGGGTGGGAAGACGCGCCCAGTACGAGTACTGAGCGCATGAGTCTAGGTTTTAAGGGAAGACCCCCCGCGGCAGAACGCGGGGGAAACCCAGGGGGGGGGGGCAACCAGAAAGTCAAGGGAGTGACGATTGCCAGTCCAGGCACAACCGGGACCTGCGGTCGGCTCCAAACGGCGCGTGAGGGTCCCGACCCGGGGGCCGAGAAACGTGTTTGGGTCCACTCCCTCACGCACCGCGTTTACCGGACCGCGGAAACGAGCGACCTGGGGAAAAAGGGGGAAAAGGTAGGCTTCCGGTTCCCGACTTTTGGTGTCGGGGGGGAAGGTGCACCAAGGGGGCGACGGGGTGGCAAGAGGGCTGCCACTCCGACAGGCCTCAGGTGATTTTTAAGACGATGTACGCCGGCATTTGGTTTGCCGGCGTAAGGAAAAGGTGTGGGGGGTACGATCCCACGGTGGATGGGGCGCTGTTGCGCCGGGGCGCATCATTGCGCGTAGGTGTGGCGCATCATTGCGTCAGGGGCTCCTCCTCTTCGGGGGCGGTGGGGCGGGCTGCGTGGCTCCGCTGGGTCCTCCGGAGGGGACGGCATCTCTCGGCAGGCGGTGGCGGTCGGGCGGGCGGGCATGCCACGGCGCCAGGTCGGTCAGCTCGACCAGGCGCGAGGCATCCGCTCGCGCGAACAGCTTCGCGGAGAGCTGGGCCACAAAGGCCTCCACGCTCTCCACCCTGAGGTCCCTAGATATGGTGGTGTTTCGGACGTACCACGGTGCGCCCGCGATTCGGCGCAGCACCCGGTTTTGGGCCCTCTGCAGCAACCCTTTCTGGGGTGCAGAGAGCAGGTGGTGCCACGCGGGTGCCGCGTACGTAAGGCGGGACCGTACGTACGTCCGGTAGAGGGCGATGCGCATCCTCAGGGGGATCTGCGGGGACGCGTAGGCCGGGCGCAGCAACGCTATCGCCGCGTTCGCCTTCGCCACCGCTGATGCACATTGGGCGGCCATGGAGAGTCGGCGGTCCAGAGTGACCCCGAGGTACCTAGCTGTCCTCCCCCACGGGATCACAGCGTCACCAATCCTCAGAGGCGCCGGAAGAGACCACCTCGTGCTGACGGCGAGCGCCTGGGACTTGCCTGCGATAACAGATAGTCTCCATTTGCTCAGCCAGTCAGGGAGGAGGTCCAGCGTCCTCTGGAGCTTGATGGCGGCATGCTCGGTGGTGAGAGAGGAGGTGAAGTACGCCGTGTCATCGGCGTAGAGCGCCACGGTGGTGCCCTGGTCCGCGGGCACGTCGCTGGCATAAAAATTATATAGCCCTGGGGAGAGAACGCTACCTTGCGGGACGCCAGCGGTGATGGGACGTTCGCCAGAGATGACTCCGTCGACGCGCACCCTGAAGGTCCTGCCAGAAAGAAAAGAGGCTAGTAGCCTTACCAGTGGCGGAGGTACGTTGGCCCGGATGAGTTTACAAAGCAGACCCTCATGCCAAACGCTGTCGAACGCCTTCTCCATGTCTAGGAAGACCGCGACCGACGATTCCTTTTTATTTGCCGCAACGGACAGGTGATGTACTACACGTACCAGTTGGAGGGTGGTGCTCAGGTGCGACCTGAACCCGAATTGTTCCTCACGAGGAGGGAGGTAAGGAGAGAGATGTTTAAGAAGGAGAAGTTCGAACACTTTGGAAAGGGTTAAAAGGAGGGTAATGGGCCGGTAGCCCTCGGCCTTGCTTAAGTTTTTATGAGGTTTGGGGATGGTTACTACCAGGCCCATTTTCCAGGGGGAGGGAAAGTGGCCGGTCCTGACAATGCCGTTATAGAGGCGGGTCAGGGCGGCCACCGTCCTGAAGGGAAGGTGACGGAGAGCGGAGTTAGGGATGCCATTTGCACCGGGGGCCTTTTTGGGTTTAAGGCGGCTGAGGGTCTTTTGGACCACCCTCGATGAGAAAGAGAAATTTGGGGGGGAGGAGGGGGAAAGCACACTGGATTGGCGCTCAAAATGGCCAGAACAGGGAGGTGGTCAGACCCAAGGGCCACATCGAGGACCTCCTGGTGAAGATCGCCTGGTAGCTGGTGGGAGATGGCCACGTCGAGAACGTCAGGGGAATGTAGAGGGTTCTCGGGGTAGTGGGTGGGCGTGTATGTGCCCACCACAGAATAACCGACTCGTACTGAGTCGGCGTGCAGTCGGTTTCCGTCCGTGTTCGAGGAGCGAGAGCCCCATCCGGGGTGCTTACAGTTTAGATCTCCGGCAATCACAGTCGGCTCTTCTGATAGGAGCCTATGGATGTCGGAGATATCTAAACGTGACCCGGAGGTTTGTATGCCGCGAAAAGGCGTGTACGGTGGGACCCGAGGAGCAGTTCTATGCCCAGGGCGTATAATGAAGAAACCGCAGGGGGGGGGAGGAGCTGGTGCAGAATCCTTCTACCGACTAAAACGGCGAGGCCTCGACACATACGCTCGCCCCCCAGAAAGTCCTGGCGGTAGACGCGGAATCCGGGGGCATTGAAACGGTCCTGGGGGGACAGGAGGGTCTCACTCAACAAGGCAACGTCCACCTCGTACTCCCGAAGGAGATGGCGAATCAAGGTCACCTTGCCGCGGACCCCCCGGACGTTCCAATGGACGACCTTTAGGGAAATTGGGGCGTGGGGATCCATAAGGATATTAATTGGGAAATGAGGGTGGCCCCCTCCGGGAGGGCCTTCAGGAGGGTCTGGAGGATTTCACCCCCGGCCATGATTTTGTTGAAGGTATCTAAGGCCAGGGAGAGCAAAGCTTGGAGAATCTGGGCCGTGGTCTTGGGGGACTCACGCCTTTGAGAGAGTGGGGGGCATGAGAGGGCCGGGTGGCGGTTTTAACTGCCGGGTTTGCGGGCTCAGTGCTGACCTCGGTCACTTCGGTAGTGATAGTGGCCGGTTGGGCAGCACGGGCTGTGCGGGATGGGCGAGGGGGCCGCGGGGTGCGCTGAGGTAAGGGGGGGGGGCGGTACGTCGGCGACAGTTTGGGGCAGTGGGAGCGCTAAGGGCTCAAACTCTGAGTCCGTGGCAGCCGCAGAAGTGGCTCTGGACTTGGGGGCCTTTTTCCTCCTTCTTCTCGCCTTTCGAGCAGGGGCGGGGGTGGTGGAAGGAGCGAGGCGGGGGGTGGGTTCGTTGGCCTCTGCCATGAGTGAGGTGGCGGTAGGCGGGGGGGGGGAACCTCTTGCTCCGGAATAGGGGGGTCATTTGTTGAACTAGGGGGGGCGGCACGGGTTTCTTAGAGGTGCGTGCAATGGGCCCCGCATTGCGATTTCGCTTCTCTTTGAGGAAAACGGGACAGTTTTTACTGTTCGCCGGATGGGCTCCCTTACAATTTGCACAGGTGGGCTCGTCGGAAATGGGACGGGGGCAGTCGCTGGCGGCGTGCTCCTCGGCACACCTTACGCAAACTAATGGGCGGTGGCAATTTTTGCTGGAGTGCCTAAATTGTTGGCACCGGTGGCACTGAGCGGGACCGCTCTTACCTCTCCAGGCTTCGACCCTGATACCCGGCATATTCAGAAGCTCTGTTATCTGATATATTCCGGGTACCAGATTCGGAGATCTTTTGAGTAGGGTAGAGTAGTTTTCAAAATAAACACACCCGGGGCGGTCCTTACGGGCGAGGATACGGGATACGTGTTCAGTCTCGTACCCTAGATTGTTGAGTTCGGCGGCGAGCTCCTCCGTCGGTGTATTTGTAGGTAGGCCGTATATACCCACCTTTAATCCACGGTCCTGGTGGAGGGCGTAGGAAAACCAGCTGACCTGCTCCGTTCCGGTGAGTTCAGCTAGGTATTTTTGCACGCACCTGTATTCTCTTTCCCCTTGGGGGGAGAATTTGACGCCTAGGCCTAGAGGTTTTGCAGAGGGGGCGTGTCCTAGAAGTTCTCTAAGACAGCGGAAGTGCCTGGTCCAGTTATCCATCTTCTCCACGATAATTGGAGGGCACCGGGGGACTGGTTTCGGCGGCGGCGAAGTCGCGTTCGCTGCGGGGGTGACGAAGGTTACCGTGGTCACTTCCATCGGTGAGGGGGCCCTCGAGGTAGAGGCCACGGGAGATCCAGTCGGAGCAGCGGTGGTCGCTGCGGCGTACGTGATCGGGCGGTCGGCGCGTTTGGCAGGAGGCGAGACGTCGGAGGACACCTCCTGACGTTGCCGTTTAGTAACCTGCACGGGCGGGGCAGGGGGTGGGGGCATGGTGCTCGACGAGGGAGCCGGTACGGGGGCCCTCGGAGCAAGAACACTTACCCCTCTTTGGTCCTCTTCCGGCGGGGAGGCCGGCGAGGGGAGGGCGAGCTGTGGGCTCGCAGTAGATGGTGTAGGCGGTGGGCGTGGGGCGCTCACCTCCTCGGTGCGGCGCATGGGGCGCGGCGGAGAAGCCGAACCCTTTTCGGCTGAGCGGTGCGGGGGCCCAGACTCGCGGCGGGTCGCCGTCGGAAGGCATTGGGGCGGGGGGGTGTCAGTACACCCCCGCGAGAATGCCGAGGACGGCCCGGGGCGAGCGGTATCCTTGCCGCTCAAGCTGGGCTCGGTGGCAGACAGGTATGCGCGCTCGGATGTGCGCGAGCTGGACCTCGATGACGCGGTGCTACGCGACGCACCAGAGCTGGCGCGGGAGTGGCTGGGGCGGTCGCGGCTATGTGGCCGCGAACCACGGTCGGCCATGGTGACGGGGCACTATATTAGCGTCCACCGTACTTAAGGGACATGTTCATGATGTAACAACACTATAAAACATGTACGTAGGCACAAACACAAAAGGTATTCACACAACACAGGTAACACTAAACACACAACACGTATTCAGTGTCTAAGCAGTCACTATAAGTGTACGTACTTGCACGGTGGAAAAAAGAGAGGCTGTCTCCCCATGACCCGACGTTGGAAACAAGTTTCCAACGGGAGGCCAAAGGCAGTGCAACCCCTCAGCAAGGCGGCAATTGAGAGAAGGAGACTCTTCTCACTCGACGCCGGGCCCCTGAAAAGGGCCTTGGGCGGAAACCAAACCCAGGGGCGTAGCCCCTCTATTTGGGGTGGAGATGACGCGCCCAGTACGAATACTGGGCGCATGAGTCGTTAGGTTTTAGGGGAAGACCCCCCGCGGCAGAACGCGGGGAAAACCCATGGTAGGGCAGCCGACAACAGCAAGGGAATGACGACATGCCAATCCAGGCCCGACCGAGACCAACGGTCGGCTCCAAACGGCGCGTGGGGGTCCCGACCCGGGGGCCGAGAAACGTGTTTGGGTCCACTCCCTCACGCACCGTGTTTACCGGACCGCGGAACGAACAACCTGGGGAAAAGGGGGAAAGTTGTTAAAACTTCCAGGCCCCGACCTTTTATGTCGGGGGGGAAGATACGCCCCGGGGACGACGGGGTGGCAATAGGGCTGCCACTCGTCAGGCCCCGGACGCGGTTTGGACATGATTCGCCGGCATCTGGTTTGCCGGCGAAGGGGGAAAATGTGGGGGGGGATTTCAATCCCGCAGTGGTGGTGGCGCGGTTGCGCCAGAGCGCGCCAAGTGCGCTAGGTGCGGCGCATCAGTGCGCCTGGGCTCCTCCTCTTCGGGGGCGGTGGGGCGGGCTGCGTGGCTCCACTGGGTCCTCCGGAGGGACGACATCTCTCGGCAGGCGGTGGCGGTCGGGCGGGCGGGCATGCCACGGCGCCAGGTCGGTAAGTTCGACCAAGCGCGAGGCATCCGCCCGCGCGAACAGCTTGGCAGAGAGCTGGGCCACAAAGGCCTCCACGCTCTCCACCCTGAGGTCCTTGGCGATAGTGGTGTTGCGGACGTACCATGGTGCGCCCGCAATTCGGCGCAGCACTCGATTTTGGGCTCTCTGCAGCAACCCTTTCTGGGGTGCAGAGAGCAGGTGGTGCCACGCGGGTGCCGCGTACGTCAGGCGGGACCGAACGTACGTCCGGAAGAGGGCTATGCGCATCCTTAGGGGGATCTGCGGGGACGCGTAGGCCGGGCGCAGCAGCGCAATCGCCGCGTTTGCCTTCGCCACCGCCGATGAGCACTGGGGGGCCATGGAGAGTCGGCGGTCCAGCGTGACCCCGAGATACTTTGCTGTTCTCCCCCACGGGATCACAGCATTACCAATCTTCAGAGGCGCCGGAAATGAGCACCTCGTGCTGACGGCGAGCGCCTGGGACTTACCTGCGTTAACAGAGAGTCGCCATTTGCTCAGCCAGTCAGGGAGGAGATCCAGCGTCCTCTGAATCTTGATGGCAGCATGCTCGGTGGTCAGCGAGGAGGAGAAGTACGCCGTGTCCTCGGCGTACAACGCCACGGAGGTGCCCCGGTCCGCGGGCACATCGCTGGCGTAGAAGTTGTAGAGTCCTGGTGAGAGGACGCTACCTTGGGGGACGCCTGCGGCGATGGGACGCTCGTTGGAGAGGACTCCGTCAGCGCGAACCCTGAAGGTCCTGCCAGAGAGGAAGGATGCCACTAACCTTACCAGGGGGGGAGGTACGTTGGCCCGGATGAGCTTACAGAGCAGACCCTCATGCCAGACACTGTCGAACGCCTTCTCCATGTCTAGAAATACGGCTACCGACGATTCTTTTTTGTTAGCCGCAACGGATAGATGGTGAATAACACGTACCAACTGGAGGGTGGTACTCAGGTTGGACCTGAACCCGAACTGTTCCTCACGAGGAGGGAGGTAAGGGGAAAGGTGTTTCAGAAGGAGGAGTTCAAAAACTTTTGAAAGGGTGGAAAGGAGGGTAATGGGCCGGTAGCCCTCAGCCTTCCTTAAGTTTTTGTGGGCTTTGGGGATGGTTACTACCAGACCCATTTTCCAGGGGGAGGGGAAGTGACCGGTCCTGACAATGCCGTTATAGAGGCGAGTCAGGGCGGCCACCGTCCTGAAGGGAAGGTGGCGGAGAGCGGAGTTAGGAATTCCATCTGCACCGGGGGCCTTTTTCGGTTTAAGGTACCGGAGGGTCTTTTGGACCTCCCTCGGTGAGAAGGAGAAATCTGGGGGGGGGAGGAGGGGGAAAGAAGGAAAACCTTTACCTCCTCAGAGACCGCTCGGGCGTGTTCCGTTGCGGTCGTCGGCAGCGGTGAGAATTGGCGCTCTAGGTGCTCGGCATGAATGTCTGCTCTGTCCTCTGCACGGTACCTGAGGTTGCCATCTGGATGCAACAGGGGGCACACGGGGGCTGTGACACCAGTAAGGCTGCGGCAAAAGCGGTGGAGGGAGGGCCAGTCCTCGCCCGCCTCCAGGATGCGTCGAGTCCAATCCGCAGCGTTCAGGTCCTGAAGGGCAGTTCTTACCTGCGATGTGAGGCGGTTCAGCTGCGTCTTCAGGGTGGGGCAGCGGCTGAGCTGCCATCTTCGGCGCAGGCGCTTCTTCTCGCCTATTAGGTCGGCGATGTGCCGGGGGAGAGTGGGCCGCTTGGGATGGCGGTGAGTAGACGTCTGGGTTGCCGCGTCCATCGCGGCTGCAATTGCCTCGGTGATCCGCAGAGTCATCAATTCGACGTTCTCTGCAGAGTCAACCGGGAAATTGGGGGTGCTCTCGTGGAGCCGCGAGGCGAAGACGTCCCAGTCACGGACTGGGCGGGGAGGAAGAGGGGGGACGCTTGCGGGAGCAGCGCGTATAGTGGCTAAGACTGGGAGGTGGTCAGAGCCGTGGGCCACATCGAGGACCTCTTGATGGAGGTCACCCGGGAGTCGGTGAGCTATTGCCACGTCAAGGACGTCCGGAGAGTATCGGGGGGTCTCGGGGTAATGGGTGGGGTAGTAAGTTCCCACTACCGAGTACCCGACTCGCTCTGAGTCGGCGAACAGTCGGTTTCCGTCCGGGTTGGGAGCGCGGGATCCCCATCCGGGGTGCTTGCAATTTAGATCTCCGGCAATCACAGTCGGCTCTTCTGATAGGAGCCTATGGATGTCGGAGATATCTAAACGCGACCCCGGAGGTTTGTAGCTCGCGTAGATGCGCGTGCGGTGCGACCCGAGGAGCACCTCCACTCCAAGGGCGTACAGCGATGAAACTGGAGGGGGGGGGGGAGGAGTTGGTGCAGAATTTTCCTGCCGACCAGGACGGCGAGGCCTCTGCATACCCGCTCACCCCCCGGAAAGTCCTGGCGATATACAAGGTAGCCGGGGGCACTGAAACGGTCCCGAGGGGACAGGAGGGTTTCGCTTAGTAAGGCGATGTCCACCTCATACTCCCGGAGGAGGAGGCGGATTGGGGCTACCTTACCGCGGACCCCCCGGACGTTCCAGTGAACAACCTTTAGGTGGGATGGGGCGTGGGAAGCCATTTGGATATTAGGGAGGCAAAGAGGGTCGCCCCCTCAGGGAGGGCCTTCAGGAGGGTCTGTAAGATTTCTTCCCCGGCCAGGATTCTGTTAAAGACATCCATGGCTAGGGAAAGCAGGGCTTGTAAAAGCTGGGCCGTGGTCCTGGGGGACTCTCGGCGGTGGGAAGAAGGGGGGGCACGAGGGGGCAAAATGGCGGTAGTAACCGCCGGGTTTGCAGGCTCGGTAGAGAGCTCGGTCACCTCTGGTTTGGTGACCGGCGGGACAGTGCGTTTGGTGCGCGCAGGACGCGGGGGGCGTGGGGTGCGCTGCGGTAGGGGGGGGGGGGGGGGCGATAGGATGGCCTCATCAGCCGGCGGGGCTGTAACAACAGGGGGAAGGGGGAGGGCGAGGGGCTCGTACTCCGAGTCCGTGGCGGCATTCGATGTCGTGCCGGATTTGGCCCTCTTTTTAGTCCGGGTCCGGGTTCGTTTCCGCTGCTTCCGGGCCGAGGAGGGGGGGGCGGTGGATGCAGCGGGACGAGGGGTGGGGTCATTTGCCTCCGCCATTAGAGAAGTGGCGGAGGGTGGCGGCGGGGGGACCTCTCTTTCAGAGATTGTAGGGGCGTCACTCACCTGGTTGGTGCGCACCCGTTTCGTGGTCCGGGTTGTGCGGGTAGCAGAACCCGCGTGACGATTCCGAGACTCCCTGATGAAGATCGGGCAGTTGCGGCTGTTTGCGGGGTGGGGCCCCTTGCAGTTAACGCAAGTGGGCGGGTCCGTAAGCGGTCGGGGGCAGTCGGCGGCGGCGTGCTCTTCGCCGCATCTGACACTCGCCGGCTTCCGGTGGCAGTTCCGGCTAGAGTGCCGAAACTGCTGGCAGCGGTGGCACTGGGCAGGGCCTTTCTTCCCACGCCAGGCTTCCACCCTGATGTCCGGCATATTTAAGATCTCTCTCACCTGGTAGATGCCTGGTACCAGGTTCGGGGTGTGCTTCAACAGGGCAAAGTAGGAGCAACCAGGACGGTCCCTTCTGGCAAGTATGCGGGACACGTGCTAGACTACGAAGCCCTTGGTGGAGAGATCCGCTGCAATCTCCTCGGTGGGCGTATTAATCGGGAGGCCGTGTATGCCTACCTTTAGTCCTCGATCCTGGGGTAGCGCGTACGAGTACCAGCTGACCTGGGCGGACTTGCTCAGGTCAGACAGGTACCGCTGCACACACCTGTATTCGTTCTCACTATGTGGGGAGAACTTTACCCCCAGTCCTAGCGGCTTCGCGTTCGGGGGGTGCCCCAGGAGGTCCCTGAGGCGGCGGAAGTGGCCGATCCAGTCGTCCAGTTTCTCCACTATAAGTGGGGGGCATCTGGGGGCTGCTTTCGGCGGCAGTGGAGTCACTTTAGCCGTGGGAGAGGCGGTTATTACCGTGGTAGCCTCCATCGGCGAGGGGGCCCTCGAGGTGGAGGCCACAGGAGATCCGGTCGGTGCGGGGGCAGTGGTCGCTGCGGCGTAGGTAGCCGGGCGATCGGCGCGCTTGGCAGGCGGCGAGACGTCTGAAGACGTCTCCTGACGCTGCCGTTTTGTTACCTGCACGGGAGGGGCAGGGGGCGGTGGCATGATGCTCGACGAAGGGGCCGGTACCGGGGCCTTCGGAGCAGGAGCACTTACCCCTCTGCGGTCTTCTTCCGGCGGGGAGGTCGGCGAGGCGGAGAGGGCGGGCTGTGGGCTCGCTGCAGGTGGTGCAGGCGGAGGGCGCGGGGCGCTCACCTCCGCAGTGCGGCGCAAGGGGCGCGGCGGAGAGGCCGGACCTTTATCGGCTGGGCGGGTCGGGCGGACTCGCGGCGGGTCGCCGTCGGAAGGCATTGGGGCGGGGGGGTGTCAGCACACCCCCGCGAGAATGCCGAGGACGGCCCGGGGCGAGCGGTATCCGTTCCGCTCAAGCTGGGCTCGGCGGCGGAATGGTATGCGCGCTCAGACGTGCGCGAGCTGGACCTCGAAGAGGGTCCGCTGCGCGACGCGACAGAGCTGGCGCGGGAGTGGCTGGGGCGGTCGCGGCTATGTGGCCGCGAACCACGGTCGGCCATGGTTGATGTACGGTATGTACAGATGTACTATACGTACGTGGACGCAACATACACAATGTCAATGTCACATAGTTGTACACGAACAGAAATGCACATGTACACGGAACAGTTAAAAGTAAAAGGTACTCACAAAATAACTCGATACACTAAACACTAAACACACAACACGTATTCAGTGTCTAAGTAGTCACAAAAGTGTACGTACTTGCACGGTAAAACTAGAAAGGCTGGCTCTCCGTGACCCGACGTTGGAAACAAGTTCCCAACGGGAGGCCAAGGGCAGTGCAACCCTTCGGCAAGGCGGCAATCCGCTCGTTATTCTAACGAATGACGA
This sequence comes from Phengaris alcon alcon, assembly GCA_037179445.1. Taxonomy (NCBI): domain Eukaryota; kingdom Metazoa; phylum Arthropoda; class Insecta; order Lepidoptera; family Lycaenidae; genus Phengaris; species Phengaris alcon. The sequence goes on along the minus strand of JAYRCH010000214.1, from coordinate 28,763 downwards.
GTGGATTGACGATCGCGAGTGGGGTATAACGGCACTGCACTTAGGGGCGGGTCGGCACGAGCGTGGAGTGAGCGCGACACTCGACACGTTTTGAGCGAGACAGCACTACCGCGGAGTGAGCGAATCACTACGACGCGGATAGAACGAGACGGCACGAAAACGCGGAGTAAACGAGAACGCACTAACACACACGAGAGACAGGACGATCCGCAAGGCGGCAATCCGCTCGCTATTCTTACGAATAACGAGAAGATTGGCGATCGCGAATGGGGTATAACGGCACTGCACTAGGGGCGGGTCGGCACGAGCGTGGAGTGAGCGGGACACTCGACACGTTCCGAGCGGGACGGCACTACCGCGGAGTGAGCGAGTCACTACGACGCGGATAACACGAGACGGCACGAGAACGCGGAGCAACCGAGAGAGCACTACCACACGCGAGAGACAGGACGATCCTATGTTGTTAGAAGAAGGCGTCTTCTAACCGCCGCCGGGCCCTTGAAAGGGGCCTTAACCGGATAAACACGGTCAGGGGCTATGCCCCTCTACATGTGAAAATCTTTTTATTTTATTTTATACATGATGACACGCCCAGTACGAATACTGGGCGCAAGACGTCAGTTTTGGGGAAGACCCCCCGCGGCAGAACGCGGGGTAAACCCGAGGTGGCTAAGAGGAAGAAAAGCGACGGCCGAGGGCGGCCAAGACCAGCAGTCGACTCCGGCGGAGCATGTGGGTCCCGGTCCGGGAACCAAGGAAACGCGTATGGTGCCGCTCCCACACACTCCGCATTTGTCGGACTGCGGACACTACCGCGGAGTGAGCGGATCACTACGACGCGGAAGGAACGAGACGGCACGAGAACGCGGAGTAAGCGAGAGCACACTATCACGCACGAGATACAGGACGATCCCAAGGAAGTGAGACTATCCGTCCCGGATAGATACATGAAACTGTGGCGGCGACCGCAGCTGATAGCGGTTCCGGCAGCACGCACCAACCTCTTACAGCAGGCGCCTCTGACGCGCGCGCTACGCACGCTCAACGCGGTAGACAAGAAAGCTGATATATTGGAATGTGCATTGAATGACTTTACTAAGGCTGCATATTTTATAGTATGTTTTAAATCATATTAAGATGTCTGAAGAAAGTCATTATTCACAGTAGTTATATGAAATTGTTATCTGTATATCTATGAAATTTATTTTATTAGTAATTATGATTTTGATATTATTGTTTATTATTAGTTACTTGTCTGTCATATTAGGCCTTATCCTAATATGACAGACAAGTAACTAATAACTAACTAACAACTAACTAACAGGACCTTCCTGTAAAGATAGATTTAAGTTTGGAAATAAATAAATAAAATATTATTATAAAACATTGAGAAACACAACAGTAAGTTATAAATTACAAAAATGCAACCTACAGCTTTTCCAATATTACTTACCGTTTAAACCTTTCCTGAACATCCACAATTATTTCAAGACCTTTCTCGAGTTCTCGAGTTTTAGCGAGACATTGGAATTGCAATCCATTTTTACGTCCCTCGGGAACGGGATAAAAAGTATCCTTACTATCCTATATCCGTCTCCTGGTTCTAAGCTACCTCCTCACCAATTTTTAGCCAAATCGGTCAGCCATTATTGAGTTATAAATAGTTGTAACTCTCTTGGTTTCTTGTTATATTTCAGGATTGGCAGAGCGGGATGGGCGAGATAATAAATGATTAACTGCAGGCTATGTGTCGACCATTGTATTCGTAGTTCAGCGTTATTCCAAGTGACAAAACTCCAATGACATTACTAGTGACACAGATTATGTATAAAGTTTCGATGATCACAGATCACTACAGTAACTAACACGACTTTCTTTTATATATATATAGATTATATAATCGTAATCTCGGCAACAGCTGCAAGTATTTACATGAAATATAGTATTGGGGGAGAAAAATGCGAATTTTAAGGTATGATATAGGTACGTTTTTTCTTTCGTCATGCAACAATGTATCATTAATTTCGACTCTATAATGTCAGTCAGATTGGCAGCTCGGTTGATTTTCGCGTTGTTCGGAAATTTGGAGTGCGGTGGGTTCGAACCCCATTCCAATTTTCGTCCGAACAATTTTTTTAAATCTACTAGAGCTCCGAGCAAATCTCGGTTACCCAGGTAGGTACTCTTCTATTATACAAAGTAACATATCCTAACTGACTGATTCAACAAGGCCGAGGCAAAACTATTGAAGCTAGAAACGTAATATTTGGACCGTGACTTCTTTTTTGACGTATAACGAAGGGCCACTAAAGTAGGTATTTTGCGAAATTCACCACCTAAAAGGGTAAGAAGGGGTAACAATGTTTGTATGTAACTTTTTTGTTTGTGGTCAGATCTGTTTGAAATTTCGTGAAATTGCTGTTTGATCTACTAAAACTAATTCAATAATTTCTAAAATTCGATTTATTAATTGGTAAAAAGGTGTATTAAACTTTGTATGGGGAAAAAATATAAAATAAAAGGATTTTGGCTTGGAACTTTGTAAATGTAGTCCTAAAAAAAAAATAAGTAAAGATGTATTTCACGATTTTCGATATTCAAACCCTAAAGAGGTGAACAGGGGTATGAATATATTTTTTCAGAGTCAGACTCATTGCTTGACCATTTTACTATATTTGTTGTATATTTTTGCAATGTTCTCTTCAAGATCTTAATTTTGGTACCCGTAGAACCCAGGAGCGCACGAGCGGATGAGGTAAAGTCGTGTTTAAAGTCATCATACATGTGGAGTCACATACAAAAGCTCGCTTTAAAAAACATAAGAGTCCATTTGAGATGTCTGATGAACAGTTTTATGAATTGTTGCTTACATAGGAAACGGCGATTACCTTACAATTGATGGTAAAGTTTCTATTCCGCACAGTTTGGCAACAGTGGTGACATCACTTACAAAACTCACTAACGCAGTTTACCCTGATGTCACTGAAGTCTGATGACAAAGCCCATAGAAAAGTTATATTGTGAGCGTTCCATTTTGACTTCCAAAAATGAAAACGCAGCCACAATAAATGAACTTTTACTCAAGTCATTTGAATCAGATGAAGTACAATATAAGTCGTAGTACAAACTGATGATGCAGTGAACTATCCCGTGGAGTTCCTTAATACTCTAAATCCAACAGGCCTTCCACCAGATAATCCCCGTTTGAATATTGGAGCACCAGTTATGTTCTTAAGAAATATTAAGGGGTCCAGGCTGTTTGAAACACTATGGCAGTCAACAATTCGGGCGGCCCTTCGTTAGATACGATCCAGAGGGAGCAGTTGGTATTTTGGCGCCCTGCCCAGAGATGAGAACAATATTCCATATGAGGCCGAACCTGCGCCTTGTAGAGTTGTAGGCGTTGGTCCGGACTGAAGTACTGTCTCGCTCTGTTAAGAACATCAAGCTTCTTCGAGGCTAACTTGACCTTACCCTCTAGATGATATCGGAACTGGACTTCGCTCGAAATGTTGTATCGCCAACGTACCAAGTATCTCAATGCTAGGGGCGATGGTTAAAGATGTGCCCTCGAAACGAGGATATACGATCACTTTTTAGTGGTGAACGCGCAGACTTGTGTCTTGGCGGGGTTGAATTTGACTAAGTTACGTCTACCCCATTCAGAGACTTTCTCCAATGAATTCTCTATTTTAGACACAAGTTCGTTTCGACTCTCAATGACATTTAGCCGAGAAATATTGGGGAGCCGGTATATACAGCATCACCTGTACTATCATCCGCATAGCAATGAATGCCGTTGTTCCGCAACATGTCATTGATATGCAGTATGAATAGGGTAGGCGATAGCACACAGCCCTGAGGGACACCAGCATCAACTACGACCTATATGCTTCTATCTGCTAAGAAACTAGTGACCCACTTACATAATTTCTCGGGTAGCCCGTATGATGGAAGCCTTGATAGCAGCGCTTTATGCTAAACCCGATCAAAGGCCTTCGCAATGTCCAAACTAATAGCCAATGCCTCTCCCTTCGACTCAATTGCCTGAGCCCAACGATGAGTTAGGTACGCCAAGAGATCACCAGCCGAGCGACCCTTACGGAACCCGTATTGTTTATCGCTTAGTAATCCCTGGCCGTCCAAGTATCGAAGAAGCTGGCTATTGATAATGGATTCCATTATCTTCGAGAAGAGAGAGGTTATAGCGATTGGTCTGTAGTTGGAAGGGTTTGAGCGATCACCTTTTTTGGGGATCGGGTGCACCAAGGCTGTCTTCCAAGAGCCGGGACGATGCCAGAAGAGTAGGAGAACCGAAAAAGACGCGTCAAGACTGGAGCCAACTCTGGAGCACACTTTTTCAACACAATAGGAGGGATTCCGTCAGGCCCACTCGACTTTTGGATATCAAGGGAACGGACGGCTTTTCGCACTGAGCGCTGATGAAAAAGATATCCGACATGATGCTCGTGCATCGCGGTATGGTCGGTGGTTTCTGCCCCCCGCCCCGTCATCCAGGGTCGAGTTTGACGCAAAGAGCTTGCCAGAAGATCGGCTTTGTCTTTTGCGTCCTGGGCCAACGATCCATTTCCTACGTGTAGGGATGGTAGGGTTGGCTTGCAGAAATTTCCTTCAATAGCTTTGGCCAGAGACCAGAATGCACGGGTTCCCGCGGGGAGGCGCTCAAGCCTCTTACCAATTCTATTGACGTGCTGTTTCTTTGCCCGAGTGATCTCTTTCTTGAGGGACCTAGAGGCAAGGTTGTACTCCTTTTTATATGTGCTGGTATTTAAATCCCGAGCAGACACTGCATTGGCCCAGGATTGGTAAGCCTCCTGCTTCCGGCGAGAAGCTTTTTTGGGGGCTGAACCAAACCAGGGACGAAATCTGCCAGTTGGCACTACAGAGGACGGAATGAAAAGTTCCATCCCTTGCATCACCACATCGGCAACAGAGTTGGCAGTGTTGTCGGAATCATCCGGCGAGAAGCACACGTTCCCCCAAGGATAGGATGCAAAAAACGACCACATCCCATCCCAGTCTGCTGACTTGTAGTGCCACACACGATGGTATTTAACAGCACGCTGTCGTAACACCGTCGTAAGTGGCACAGAACTCCTAACAAGGCAATGATCCGATGAACCAAGTGGTGCGATTACGGATATTTGGTAGCCGTCAGGATTTGAAGTCAGCAGAAGGTCCAACAAGGAAGGATTCTGGCCATCCACATCTGGAATTCGCGTAGGCGTAGTAACCAGTTGTGTCAAGTCGTTCGCATGGGCAAAGTTGCAAAAAGATCTCCCCGCATGATCAGTTTTACTGGAATTGAGCCAGTCGGCGTGGTGGGCATTAAAGTCGCCAAGTATTATGATCTCTGCGGATGGGATCTGCCGCTGAAGCAGCTTGCAGGTGTTCCAAGAGTCGGTCCGTCTCGGGGTCACCACTATGGGACCTATATGGGCACGCATAGACGCGAGGGTGGTCGTCGCAATCTATGCGGAGCCATAACGTTGACAGGTCCCTGTCCTCAAGATTCCTGAGGCGGCGAGTGCTGATATCATCTCTGATATACACACACACACTCCAGCTTTGGGCAGAAAGGAGTGCTCGAGAGAATACCCTGGGTGAGAAAGGTATGATGTGTCACTCGGAGATGATATCTGCGTCTCGGTTAAAAAGAGCAAAGCCGGCTTTTCCGTCTCAAGGTGGTAATGGACGGCATTAAAGTTGGAGTGTAATCCCCTGATATTACAAAAGTCCATGTTTAATATCGAGGGGGGTGCCCTTGTGTGTTTGCTCTTGCCCCGAGCAGGTTGGAGCGCAGTTTTGCCCTCCCCAGAATACGAGGGGCAGCCTGGACGTCCACGTTCAGTTCCAGGGGTTCCTGAGCATGGACGTCCAGAGAGGGATTCTCCAACGCAGTTGGTACCCTCCTGGGGTAACAAATTGCTTTTCAACTGCGGCATTTCTAGGGGGGTAGGAGATTGGGCCTCCGGTAAACTCACTCACTCGGCGAAACACAGCGCAAGCGCTGTTTCACGCCGGTTTTCTGTGAGCCCGTGGTATTTCTCCGGTCGAGCCGGCCCATTCGTGCCAAAGCATGGCTCTCCCACGGTAAGTGTTATCATTCAACGTTGTAGTTTAATTTTGTATTCTTTTCCTTATCCCGACTTTCTCGTCGCTCAGGGACAATATTTTTTCGAATTCCGTAGATTAATTTCCAATGTGCTCGATAGTCGTGTGAAGCACAAAATATGTGATTTTTTTGCTGTAAAAAGAGATCTAAAACTTCTAATAAACAAATAAACAACTTGACTTTCCATCTGTAAGTATTATTTTGTCTAAATATTAACAAATAATGCAATAAATAAGCAAAAAACCATATATAATTAAACGTATTGCCGTGCGGAGCAAGGATCACCAGACAGACTGCTATCCGAACTTACTCTGGAACACATAAAATAGCACGTCCGTGTGAGAAACAGTTCTCTCTTAAGTCTATCCCAGCCACTTTCAATGGCTGCCCCTGAGCTTTATTGGTGGCGAAGCATACTTTTAGGACAAACTACAATCTTTTAAATACAAATGGATACTCTGATGGGATCAATGGTATTTTAGGTATGAATAGTTTGAGCACTGTAGAATAGTTTTAGTAATTGTGCACATCTAGTCCGTACAGTAGCCTCAACAATGTTGCGATGGAGAACTATTATCTGGGAGTCTGGTGCCATTGCACAATATTGGAGGCTTAATATTTCTTAAGAACATAACTGGTGCTCCAATATTCAAACGGAGATTATCTGGTGGAAGGCCTGTTGGATTTAGAGTATTAAGGAACTCCACGAGATAGTTCACTGCATCATCAGTTTGTACTATGACTTATATTGTACTTCATCTGATTCAAATGGCTTGAGTAAAAGTTCATTTATTGTGGCTGCGTTTTCATTTTTGGAAGTCAAAATGGAACGCTCACAATATAACTTTTCTATGGGCTTTGTCATCAGACTTCAGTGACATCAGGGTAAACTGCGTTAGTGAGTTTTGTAAGTGATGTCACCACTGTTGCCAAACTGTGCGGAATAGAAACTTTACCATCAATTGTAAGGTAATCGCCGTTTCCTATGTAAGCAACAATTCATAAAACTGTTCATCAGACATCTCAAATGGACTCTTATGTTTTTTAAAGCGAGCTTTTGTATGTGACTTCACATGTATGATGACTTTAAACACGACTTTACCTCATCCGCTCGTGCGCTCCTGGGTTCTACGGGTACCAAAATTAAGATCTTGAAGAGAACATTGCAAAAATATACAACAAATATAGTAAAATGGTCAAGCAATGAGTCTGACTCTGAAAAAATATATTCATACCCCTGTTCACCTCTTTAGGGTTTGAATATCGAAAATCGTGAAATACATCTTTACTTATTTTTTTTTAGGACTACATTTACAAAGTTCCAAGCCAAAATCCTTTTATTTTATATTTTTTCCCCATACAAAGTTTAATACACCTTTTTACCAATTAATAAATCGAATTTTAGAAATTATTGAATTAGTTTTAGTAGATCAAACAGCAATTTCACGAAATTTCAAACAGATCTGACCACAAACAAAAAAGTTACATACAAACATTGTTACCCCTTCTTACCCTTTTAGGTGGTGAATTTCGCAAAATACCTACTTTAGTGGCCCTTCGTTATACGTCAAAAAGAAGTCACGGTCCAAATATTACGTTTCTAGCTTCAATAGTTTTGCCTCGGCCTTGTTGAATCAGTCAGTTAGGATATGTTACTTTGTATAATAGAAGAGTACCTACCTGGGTAACCGAGATTTGCTCGGAGCTCTAGTAGATTTAAAAAATTGAACGGACGAAAATTGGAATGGGGTTCGAACCCACCGCACTCCAAATTTCCGAACAACGCGAAAATCAACCGAGCTGCCAATCTGACTGACATTATAGAGTCGAAATTAATGATACATTGATGCATGACGAAAGAAAAAACGTACCTATATCATACCTTAAAATTCGCATTTTTCTCCCCCAATACTATATTTCATGTAAATACTTGCAGCCGTTGCCGAGATTACGATTATATAATCTATATATATATAAAAGAAAGTCGTGTTAGTTACTGTAGTGATCTGTGATCATCGAAACTTTATACATAATCTGTGTCACTAGTAATGTCATTGGAGTTTTGTCACTTGGAATAACGCTGAACTACGAATACAATGGTCGACACATAGCCTGCAGTTAATCATTTATTATCTCGCCCATCCCGCTCTGCCAATCCTGAAATATAACAAGAAACCAAGAGAGTTACAACTATTTATAACTCAATAATGGCTGACCGATTTGGCTAAAAATTGGTGAGGAGGTAGCTTAGAACCAGGAGACGGATATAGGATAGTAAGGATACTTTTTATCCCGTTCCCGAGGGACGTAAAAATGGATTGCAATTCCAATGTCTCGCTAAAACTCGAGAACTCGAGAAAGGTCTTGAAATAATTGTGGATGTTCAGGAGAGGTTTAAACGGTGAGTAATATTGGAAAAGCTGTAGGTTGCATTTTTGTAATTTATAACTTACTGTTGTGTTTCTCAATGTTTTATAATAATATTTTATTTATTTATTTCCAAACTTAAATCTATCTTTACAGGAAGGTCCTGTTAGTTAGTTGTTAGTTAGTTATTAGTTACTTGTCTGTCATATTAGGATAAGGCCTAATATGACAGACAAGTAACTAATAATAAACAATAATATCAAAATCATAATTACTAATAAAATAAATTTCATAGATATACAGATAACAATTTCATATAACTACTGTGAATAATGACTTTCTTCAGACATCTTAATATGATTTAAAACATACTATAAAATATGCAGCCTTAGTAAAGTCATTCAATGCACATTCCAATATATCAGCTTTCTTGTCTACCGCGTTGAGCGTGCGTAGCGCGCGCGTCAGAGGCGCCTGCTGTAAGAGGTTGGTGCGTGCTGCCGGAACCGCTATCAGCTGCGGTCGCCGCCACAGTTTCATGTACCTATCCGGGACGCATAGTCTCACTTCCTTGGGATCGTCCTGTATCTCGTGCGTGATAGTGTGCTCTCGCTTACTCCGCGTTCTCGTGCCGTCTCGTTCCTTCCGCGTCGTAGTGATCCGCTCACTCCGCGGTAGTGCCGTCTCGCTCGGAACGTGTCGAGTGTCGCGCTCACTCCACGCTCGTGCCGACCCGCCCCTAAGTGCAGTGCCGTTATACCCCAATCGCGATCGTCAATCTACTCGTTATTCGTAAGAATAACTAGCGGATTGCCGCCTTGCTGAGGGGTTGCTCTGCCTTTGGCCTCCCGTTGGAACTTGTTCCAGCGTTGGGTCACGGGGAGCCAGCCTCCTCTAAGTTTTAATCCGTGCAAGTAAGTACACTATCGTGACTACTTTGACACTAGATACGTGTTTCGTGTTTAGTTTTAACCGTGTTTATGTGATTACTTTTATTTACCCTACTATTTCTGTTGTACGTGTACATGTTGTTAGTATTTCTGTGACATTAAGAACATGTCTATTATGTTATAAGGTGGACGCTAGTTAGTGCCCCGTTACCATGGCCGACCGCGGTTCGCGGCCACATAGCCGCGACCGCCCTAGCCACTCACGCGCCGGCTCTGGTGCGTCGCGTAGCACTACCTCATCAAGGTCGAGCTCGCGCACGTCCGAGCGCGCCTACCTATCCGCCACCGAGCCCAGCTTGAGCGGCACGGACACCGCTCGCCCCGGCCCGTCTTCGGCATTCTCGCGGGGCGGTACTATTACCCCCCGCCCCAATGCCTTCCGACGGCGGCCCGCAGCGAGTAAGGGCTCCCGCACCGCCCAGCCGAACAGGGTTCGGTCTCTCCGCCGCGCTCCACGCGCCGCTCCAACGAGGCTCCGCGGCCCCAATTACCGCAAGACCCCGCGCAGGCCCGCCAGCCGCGCGGACCGACAGCCGTGCCTCTTTCGCCGGCATCGCCGCCAAGTGAGGACCGTTTCCCGGTGCCGCAAGTTTTGCCGCCGGCCCACTTGCCGTGTGACATGCCCCCGCCTGCTGCTACGCCTGCCGCACCCCCTGTGCAGGCCACCAAGCGCACCCGTCCGGCAGTAGCCTCTACCGTTTCGCCTCCGGCGAAGCGAATTGACCGCCAGGTGACTTACGCTGAGGTAAGTGCCGCCCCTCCTACAGCTGCCCCCCAGTCCTCGGCCTCTACACCGACACCGATGGACATGGTAAGCACCCCCCTAGATGCTTCCACAGCACCGACGTGCGCTTCCCCGCCGCCGCCGCCCACCCCGAGATACCCGCCCTTGGTCGTGGAGAAATTAGACGGCTGGGTGAGGCATTTCCGTCGCCTCCGTGAGATCCTGGGCTACGCCCCGCATGCCAAGCCGCACGGAAATGGGGTCCACTTCTCGCCTCATAGCGAGGGGGAATACAGGGCCATACAGAGATACCTTACTGAACTCGAGAAGACCGAGCATATCAGCTGGTTCTCGTATTCCCTGCCACAAGAACGAGCTATCAAGGTAGGTATCAGAGGCCTACCCAATAGCACCAGCCCAGACGACATCACGGCTGGACTCGCCGAGCTCGGGTACGTAGCGGAGTACGTATCGAAGGTGTCGGCGAGACCTGACAAACCGGGATGCATTTTCTTGGCCCTTATCACCAGGGCCCCGGATGTCGTACCCGGCATATATAAGATAAATGAGATCCTAAATATGCCGGGCATTAGGATAGAAGCCTGGAGGGGCAGGAAGAGCCCCGCCCAATGCCACCGCTGCCAGCAATTCAGGCACTCGAGCCAGAATTGCCACCGCAGGCTGGCATGCGTGCGATGTGCCGAAGAGCACCGCGCGCAGGACTGCCCCCACCCCCTCTCTGAGGAGCCCACTTGCGCTAACTGCAAGGGGGCTCACCCTGCGAACAGCCGACACTGCCCTGTGTTCCGCCAAGAGGCGAAGAACAAACACGCAGGTACTGTAGCCCGCACTCGAGACCCGCCCATCCCGGAGCAAGAGGTCCCGCCCCCCCCAGCCCACTGCCACCTCACTTATGGCCGAGGCAAATGATCCTACTCCGCGGGTTGTTCCTGCCTTGGAATTCGGCCCTTCCACACAGCCTCCTAAGAGGAAGAGGAAGCCGCGGAAAAGAAAGAAAACAGACACCTCTTCTGCCGCTGCCACCGACTCCGAATACGAGCCGCTCGCGCTCCCTTTGCCTCAGTCCATTCCTAGTCTGGCGGCACCTCCGAAGCCCCAGCGCGCTCCACGGCCCCCACGTACTCCACGCGCTTCTAGCGCTTCACAGATGGCCACTAGGGCTATCGAAGTTGTCGAGGTAGCTACGGCACCCTCAGACCCCGCGGCTGCCACTGCACAGCTCTCTACAGGCGCGCCGCGTCCCCAACGCCACGCCCGCAGAGAGGCCCCTACCTCCACTGCTGAACTCCTCCAGTCCCTGTTCTCCCTGGCCATGAGCATTTATACAAAAATTCAAGCCGGGGAGGACATTTTTACCACTCTTTTGCAGGCCCTCCCCGAAGGTGCCTCCTTAGTTTCTAAATTAGTTTCCAAATGGCTGCCCAACCCGCAAAACTAAACATTGTCCACTGGAATGCCCGGGGGGTCCGAGGTAAGGCAGCACTACTTCGCTACCTTCTACAAACGTACGAAGTAGATGTTGCCTTACTCCCATTTGTCTCCCCAGGACCGCCTGTCCATCCCGGGTTTTCATACCTACCGTCAGGATTATCTGGGAGGTGGAAATCTGTGTCGAGGCCTCGCCGTCCGTCCGTCTCGCTCTACGCTCTCGGCGTAGAGTTGATGCTCGGCTCACACCGGACGCGCATTTATGCGTGTTACAAGCACCCGGGTTCGCGTTTAGATATCTCCGACATCCACGGGCTCCTATCAGAGGATCCCACTGTGATTGCCGGAGATCTAAACTGCAAGCACCCGGGTTGGGGCTCACGCATACCAAACGCAGACGGAAACCGCCTGTTCGCGGATTCCGAGCGTGTTGTATATTCCGTGGTGGGCACTTATGCCCCCACGCATTACCCCGAGTGTCCCACTCATACTGCCGATGTTCTGGACATTGCCATAATCCACCGCCTCCCTGGAGACTTCCAGCAAGAGGTTCTGGATGTGGCACTAGACTCGGACCACCTCCCAGTGCTGGCCACAATAAGAGCTGCCCCCTCCAGTATTCCCCCACTGCCCCCCGCCCAGCTTACGACTGGGAGGTTTTTGCCCTGCAGTTGCACGGCTCCACGCCCAATTTTCCGGTGGTCTCTGTGGACGACGTAGAGCGCATGACACAGCAGATCACCGCTGCTATCACCTCTGCGATGGAGGCGGCCACTCAGCAGTCGCCCAGTCCCCACCAAAGAGATCCCGCTGCCACGCCACATATCCGAGCTGATCTCCAAAAAGAAGAAGCTACGGCGGCGTTGGCAGTTAAATAGATGCCCCCGACTGAAGAACGAGCTGAACCGCCTCACCGCAGAGGTGAAGCAGGCACTGCAGGACCACAACGCGGCCTTGTGGACGCGGCGCATCACGAATGCAGGTGAGGACTGGACCTCCCTGCACCGTACGTGCCGCAATCTCACCGGTGCCACCGTCCCCACAAGACCTCTGATCCACCCAGACGGAAATCCTAGGTACCGAGCTGAGGACCGTGCCGAGATCCATGCCGACCACCTGGAGCGGCAGTTCTCGCCCCTACTGACGACGGCGACCGAACATGTTGCGAGGGTATCCGAGGAGGTAAGAAAGTTCCTTGATTCCCCCCCCCTCCCCTTTTGAACGACCAAGCTTTTCCATATCACCTAGAGAGGTCAAAAAAACCCTCTCCTGTCCGAATCCCCGCAAGGCCCCCGTAGCTGACGGGGTCACAAATTCAGCCTAGCGCCACCTACCATTCAGGACAGTGGCTGCCCTTGCTCGCCTCTTTAACGGCATAGTGAGGACTGGCCACTTCCCAAAGACCTGGAAAATGGGGCTCATCATTACTATCCCCAAGCCACATAAAAACCTTAGACGGGCGGAGGGTTATCGTCCAATAACCCTCCTCTCTACCCTTTCCAAATCTTTCGAAATCATGTTCCTTAAACATCTCTCCCCCTTTCTCCCTCCTCGGCGGGAACAGTTTGGGTTTCGCTCCCAACTTAGCACAACCCTCCAGCTGGTTCGCGTGGTGCACCTCCTCACGGATGCCGCCAACAGGAAAGCCTCTGGAGTGGCCGTCTTCCTGGACATGGAGAAGGCCTTTGACAGCGTGTGGCACGAAGGCCTCCTCCACAAATTCCTGCAGGTAAACGTCCCCAGCCACATGGTAAGACTCCTCTACTCATATCTTTCGGGCCGGACCTTCAGGGTCAAGGTCGACGGGGTCCTCTCGGAGGAACGCCCCATCACCGCAGGTGTCCCGCAAGGTGGAGTGTTGTCGCCCAGTCTCTACAACTTTTACGCCAACGACGTGCCCACTGACGTGGGCACCACCGCGGCGTTGTATGCTGACGACACCGCTTTCATCTGCACCTCCCAAAACCTAGCACACGCAGCCGTGAAACTCCAGAGGACCCTCGACCTCCTCCCGGCATGGCTGAGCAAATGGCGACTCGCCGTTAACCCCGGTAAGTCGCAGGCGCTCGCCGTTACCCGCAAGAGGGGATACCCGCCCGCCCTGAAGATAGGAGAGAAGGAGAAACCATGGGGTAAGACCGCCAAATATCTAGGCGTTATTATAGATCGGCGGCTGACTATGTACCCCCAGTGCAACTCTGCGGTTGCTAGCGCCAGAGCCGCAGCAGCCAAACTGTCGCCGATCTATGCAGCTCCCCAGGTCCCGCTCAATATGAGGTTGGCCCTGTACAAAACGTACATCCGTTCGCGCCTCACGTACGCGGCTACTGCGTGGCACCACCTGCTAGCTGCGTCCTTTCAAAAAAAGATGCAGCATACGCAGAATCGCGTGCTGTGCCGCATCGTCGGAGCACCGAGGTACGTGAGCAACGCCACAATATACAGAGACCTCCGCATAACGAGCGTGGAAGCTTTTGTTCGCAGGCTCGCCACCACTCTCTTCGAGCGAGCTGATGCTTCGGACCTGGTCGAGCTTGCCGACCTGGCGCCTTGGCACGCCCGCCCGCCTGACCGCAGACTGCTGCCCCGCGACGCCATCAGAGCTGGGGACCTCGCAGAGCCACGCAGCTTGCCGCCTCGTCCCCGAAGAGGAGGAGCCACGGCGCGTTAGCGCGCTCTGCCACCCCGTCCACCGTTGGATCGTCTCCCCCCTGCACCCTACCCCCGCGCCAGTAATTAAAATGCTGGCGCATTTTTCTCGCACTCGCCCGGTGTCCAACGTGTGGCAGCCCTAATGCCACTCTGTCGGCATCGTAGCGTGTTTTTCCCCCCCGACATCAAAAGTCTGGGGTTCGGGACAGATTTTTCCCCCTACCTTTTTCCCAGGTCGGTTTGTGTCCGCAGTCCGACAAATGCGGAGTGTGTGGGAGCGGCTCCATACGCGTTTCCTTGGTCCCCGGACCGGGACCCACATGCTCCGCCGGAGTCGACTGCCGGTCTTGGCCGCCCTCGGCCGTCGCTTTTCCACTCCTAGCCACCTCGGGTTTCCCCCGCGTTCTGCCGCGGGGGGTCTTCCCAAAAAACTGACGTCTTGCGCCCAGTATTCGTACTGGGCGTGTCATCTTAAAAATAATTAAAAATAGAATTTCACATGCCCTCTGCATAGCCCCTGATCATGTTTTCGCGTCCAAGGCCCCTTTCAAGGGCCCGGCGCGCTTAGAAGACGCCTTCTTCAAAAAAAAATAATAGTCTCACTTCGAGGAGGATCGTCCTGTCTCTCGTGCGTGCTAGTGCGTTCCCGCTCACTCCGCGGTAGTGCCGTCCCGCTCAAAACGTGTCGAGTGTCGCGCTCACTCCACGCTCGTGCCGACCCGCTCTAGTGCAGTGCCGTTTTACCCCCATAGCGATCGTCAATCTTCTCGTTATTCGTAAGAATAACGAGCGGATTGCCGCCGTGCTGAGGGGTTGCCCTGCCCTTGGCCTCCCGTTGGAACTTGTTCCAACGTTGGGTCACGGGGAGCCAGTCTCCTCTAAGTTTTAATCCGTGCAAGTAAGTACACTATCGTGACTACTTTGACACTAGATACGTGTTTCGTGTTTAGTTTTAACCGTGTTTGTGTGATTACTTTTATTTACTTTACTATTTCTGTTGTACGTGTACATGTTGTTAGTATTTCTGTGACATTAAGAACATGTCTATTATGTTATAAGGTGGACGCTAGTTAGTGCCCCGTTACCATGGCCGACCGCGGTTTGCGGCCACATAGCCGCGACCGCCCTAGCCACTCACGCGCCGGCTCTGGTGCGTCGCGCAGCACTACCTCATCAAGGTCGAGCTCGCGCACGTCCGAGCGCGCCTACCTATCCGCCACCGAGCCCAGCTTGAGCGGTGCGGACACCGCTCGCCCCGGGCCGTCTTCGGCATTCTCGCGGGGCGGTACTTTAACCCCCTCCGCCCCAATGCCTTCCGACGGTGGCCCGCAGCGAGTCAGGGCTCCCGCACCGCCCAGCCGAACAGGGTTCGGTCTCGCCGCCGCGCTCCACGCGCCGCCCCAACGAGGTACCGCCGCCCCAATTACCGCAAGACCCCGCGCAGGCCCGCCAGCCGCGCGGATCGACTGCCGTTCCTCTTTCGCCGGCATCGCCGCCAAGTGAGGACCGTTTCCCGGTGCCGCAAGTTTTGCCGCCGGCCCACTTGCCGTGTGTTATGCCCCCGCCTGCTGGTCCGTCTGCTGCACTCCCTGCCCAGGCTAACAAGCGCACCCGCCCGGCAGTGGCCTCTACAGTGTCACCCCCGGCGAAACGCATGGACCGCCAGGTGAGTTATGCTGAGGTAAGTGCCTCTCCCTCTACTGCTGCCTCCCAGTCCTCGGCCCCTACACCGATGGACATGATAAGCACCCCTACTGATGCTCCCACAGCACCGGCGTGCGCTGCCCCGCCGCCGCCGCCCACCCGACGTTACCCGCCCCTGGTCGTAGAAAAACTCGACGACTGGTTAAGACATTTCCGTCGTCTTCGAGAAATCTTAGGGTATGCCCCGCATGCCAAGCCGCATGAAAATGGGGTCCGATTCCGACCTCACAGTGAGGGGGAATACAGGGCCATACAACGATACCTAACCGAGCTGGAGAAGACCGAGCACATCAGCTGGTTCTCCTACTCGCTACCGCAGGAAAGAGCAATCAAAGTAGGTATTAGAGGCCTACCAAATAGCACCAGTCCAGACGACATCACGGCTGGACTCGCCGAGCTTGGGTACGTAGCGGAGTACGTGTCCAAGGTGTCGGCGAGGCCGGATAAACCCGGTTGTATTTTCTTTGCCCTTATTACCAGGGCCCCGGATATTACCTGGCATATATAGGATAACTGAAATCCTAAATATGCCGGGCATTAGGATAGAAGCCTGGAGGGGCAGAAAGAGCCCCGCCCAATGCCACCGCTGCCAGCAATTTAGGCACTCAAGCCAAAATTGCCACCGCAGGCTGGCATGCGTGCGATGTGCCGAAGAGCACCGCGCGCAGGACTGCCCCCGCCCCCTCTCTGAGGAGCCCACTTGCATTAACTGCAAGGGGGCCCACCCTGCGAATAGCCGACACTGCCCGGTGTTCCGCAAAGAGGCGAAGAACAAATACGCAGGTACTGTAGCCCGCACTGGACCCCCCCCCCCCCCCCGCACTAGTCGCGACCCGCCCATCCCGGAGCAAGAGGTCCCGCCCCTCCCGCCCACTGCCACCTCACTTATGGCCGAGGCAAATGACCCTACTCCGCGGGTTGTTCCTGCCTCGGAATCTGGCCCTTCCACACAGCCTCCTAAGAGGAAAAGGAAACCGCGGAAAAGGAGGAAAGCGACCACATCATCTGCCGCTGCCACCGACTCCGAGTATGAGCCGCTTGCGCTCCCTTTGTCCCAGCCCGCTACCATCTTGGCGGCACCTCCATTGCCCCAGCGCGTTCCACGCCCCCCACGCACTTCTCGTGCATCTAGTGCTCCTCAGACGGCCACTACCACTACCGAAGTAGTCGAGGTGGCTACGGCGCCCTCGGACCCAGCGGCTGTCACTGCCCAGCCCTCTTCTGGCGCGCCGCGCCCACAACGCCGCACCCGCAGAGAGGCTCCTACCACCACAGCCGAGCTCCTCCAGTCCCTGTTCTCCCTGGCTATGAGCATTTACATAAAGATCCAAGCCGGGGAGGACATATTTGCCACCCTCTTGCAGGCCCTCCCTGAAGGTGCCGCTCTGGTCACACAACTGGTCTCCAAATGGCTGCCCAACCCTCAAAATTAAACATTGTCCACTGGAACGCCCGGGGGGTCCGAGGTATGGCAGCAATACTTCGCTACCTTCTACAAACGTACGAAGTAGATGTTGCCTTACTCAGCGAGACCCACTTGTCTCCTCAGGACCGCCTGACCATCCCGGGCTTTCATACCTACCGTCAGGATTATCTGGGAGGTGGAAATGTGTGTCGAGGCCTCGCCGTCCTCGTTGGCAGACGACTGCTCCACCAACTCCTCCCCGCTCCCTCTGTGACCTCGCTCTACTCTCTCTCTCTCGGCGTAGAGTTGATGCTCGGCTCACACCGGACGCGCATTTATGCGTGTTACAAGCACCCGGGTTCGCGTTTAGATATCTTCGACATCCACGGGCTCCTATCAGAGGATCCCACTGTGATTGCCGGAGATCTAAGCTGCAAGCACCCGGGTTGGGGCTCACGCACGTCAAACGCAGACGGAAACCGCCTGTTCGCGGATTCCGAGCGCGCCGGATATTCCGTGGTGGGCACTTATGCCCCCACGCATTACCCCGAGTGTCCCACTTATACTCCCGATGTTCTGGACATTGCCATAATCCACCGCCTCCCTGGAGACTTCCAGCAAGAGGTTCTGGATGTGGCACCAGACTCGGACCACCTTCCAGTGCTGGCCACAATAAAAGCTACTCCCTCCAGCATCCCCCCGTTGCCCCCTCGCCCGGTCTACGACTGGGAGGTCTTTGCCCTGCAGCTGCACGGCTCCACGCCTAACTTTCCGGTGGTCTCTGTGGATGACGTGGAGTGCATGACACAGCAGATCACCGCCGCTATCACCTTTGCGATGGAGGCGGCCACTCAGCAGTCGCCCAGTCCCCACCTAAAAAGATCCCCCCTGCCACGCCACATAGCCGAGCTGATCTCCAAAAAGAAGAAGCTATGGCGGCGTTGACAGCTAAATAGATGCCCGCGACTGAAGAACGAGCTGAACCGCCTGATCCATCCAGATGGCAACCTTAGGTACAGAGCTGAGGACCGTGCCGAGATCCATGTCGACCACCTGTAGCGGCAGTTCTCGCCCCTACCGACTACGGCGACCGACCACATAGCAAGGGTATCCGAGGAGGTAAGAAAATTCTTATACTCCCCCCCTCCCCCCTTAGAACGTCCAAATTTCTCCTTCTCCCCTAGAGAAGTCCAAAAAATACTCGCCCGCCTCAAGCCCCGCAAGGCCCCCGGCGCTGACGGGGTCACAAATGCTGCCTTGCGCCACCTACCTTTCCGGACAGTGGCCGCTCTTGCTCGCCTCTTTAATGCCATTCTGAGGACAGGCCACTTCCCTAAGTCCTGGAAAATGGGGCTCATTATTACCATCCCCAAGCCTCACAAAAACTTGAGACGGGCAGAGGGCTATCGCCCTATAACCCTTCTCTCTACCCTATCCAAATCTTTTGAAATCCTGTTCCTCAAACACCTCTCTCCTTTTCTTCCTCCTCGGCGCGAACAGTTTGGGTTCCGCTCCCAACTGAGCACTACCCTTCAGCTGGTTCGCGTGGTGCACCTCCTCACAGATGCTACCAACAGCAAAGCCTCTGGAGTGGCCGTCTTTTTGGACATGGAGAAGGCCTTTGACAGCGTGTGGCACGAAGGCGTCCTCCACAAATTCCTGCAGGCAAACGTCCCCAGCCATCTTTCGGGCCGGACCTTCAGGGTCAAGGTCGACGGGGTCCTCTCGGAGGCACTCAGGGTGGAGTGTTGTCACCCAGCCTCTACAATTTCTACGCCAGCGACGTGCTTACTGACGTGGGCACCACCACGGCGTTGTATGCTGACACCGCCTTCATCTGCACCTCCCAAAACCTAGTACACGCAGCCGCAAAATTCCAGAGGACCCTCGACCTCCTCCCGGCATGGCTGAGCAAATGGCGACTCGCCGTCAACGCCGGTAAGTCGCAGGCGCTCGCCGTTACCCGCAAGAGGGGATACCCGCCCGCCCTGAAGATAGGAGAGAAGGAGATACCATGGGGTAAGACCGCAAAATATTTAGGCGTCATTATAGATCGGCGGCTGACCATGTACCCCCAGTGCAACTCCGCGGTTGCTAGCGCCAGAGCCGCAGCAGCCAAACTGTCGCCGATCTATGCAGCTCCCCAGGTCCCGCTCAATATGAGGTTGGCCCTGTACAAAACTTACATCCGTTCGCGCCTCACGTACGCGGCTCCTGCGTGGCACCACCTGCTCGCTGCGTCTTTCCAAAAAAAGATGCAGCATACGCAGAATCGCGTGCTGCGCCGCATCGTCGGAGCACCGAGGTACGTGAGCAACGCCACAATAAATAGAGACCTCCGCATAACGAGCGTGGAAGCTTTTGTTCGCAGGCTCGCCACCACCCTCTTCGAGCGAGCTGATGCTTCGGACCTGGTCGAGCTTGCCGACCTGGCGCCTTGGCACGCCCGCCCGCCTGACCGCAGATTGCTGCCCCGCGATGCCATCAGAGCTGGGGACTCCGCAGAGCCACGCCGCTTGCTGCCCCGCCCCCGAAGAGGAGGCGTCATGGCGCGTTAGCGCACTCTACGCCCCGATCACCGCTGGATCGTTTTCCCCCGCACCCTACCCCCGCGTCGGTAATTAAAATACCGGCGCGTATTTTTCTCTGTACTCGCCCGGTGTCCGACGAGTGGCAGCCCTAATGCCACTCGTCGGCACCGAAGCGTTTCTTTCCCCCCCGACATTAAAAGTCTGGGGTTCGGGAAAAATCTTCCCTCCTCCTTTTTCCCAGGTCGGCTTGTGTCCGCATTCCGACAAATGCGGAGTGTGTGGGAGCGGCACCATACGCGTTTCCTTGGTCCCCGGACCGGGACCCACATGCTCCGCCGGAGTTGACTGCCGGTCTTGGCCGCCCTCGGCCGTCGCTTCTCTTACTCCCAGCCACCTCGGGTTTACCCCGCGTTCTGTCGCGGGGGGTCTTCCCACAAAACGGACGTCTTGCGCCCAGTATTCGTACTGGGCGTGTCCCCTTAAAATGAATTAAAAAAAAAATAGAACTCCACATGTAGAGGGGCATAGCCCCTGACCATGTTTACCCGCCCAAGGCCCCTTTCAAGGGCCCGGCGCTTAGAAGACGCCTTCTTCTAATAAAATAATAGTCTCACTTCGGAACGTCCTGTCTCCTTCAGCGTGTCGTAGTGCCTCACTCCACGTTCGTGCCGACTCCCTCATTAGAGCAGTGCCAAGCGATTTCCTGATAGTGATCGTAAATTCACACCTTATTCATTAGAATAAGTTGTGGATTTGCGCCTTGCTGGGAAGTTGCCCTGCTCCTGGCCTCCCGTTGAGTTTCGGCTCAACGTTGGATCACGAGGAGACAGCCCCCCTAAGTGTGTGTACCGTCCTCGTGTGCGTACACTTAGTGTTTCGTTCGTCCACGTCAAGTGTGAGTACCTTTTTGTTTGTGATACGTACACTTGTTGCCGTACAGTGCTGACTGTTTTGTGTGACTTGTGTGTTTTTATGTTGTGTCGAACATGACAGACTACGATCCGTGGCTACCACGCCACGACCACCTGAACTCTCGTGCGGACTCTGAGACGACGTACAGCCCGGCTTCATCGACGTCCAGCTCACGCTGACAACGTCCTTCAAGTGGACACATCCCGCACCACCGCGGGCTCAGCTCGCCCCTCACCGGCTCCCCAGCCGCGACACCACCACGCCGCGCTGGCTGCTCAGCCGCGCGGCCCATACCAGCCCACCGCGAGCTCTTCGCGCTCGCCCGATGCTTTGCCGGCCCCACAGCCGTGCGACGACCGCCGAGCCGCATCCACTGCGGACACAGTAACCCGCTCTTGCCCGCCTCGTGAGTATCGTTACCGCGCGCCCACCTTCCCGCCTCCACTCATCAACCTACCTACACCACAGACGGCCAGGTACACCGACCGCCAGCTGACCTACGCCGAGGTGAGTGCCACCAGTTCTCAGGTAGACACCTAACGACCCCCCGCTCCTGCGTCGGTGACAACAAAAACGTCGCCACCCCCTAATACGTCTCGCTACCCGCCTCTAGTCGCCGAGAAAATCGACGACTAGGTGCGCCACTTTCGTCGTCTCCACGACATCCTGGGGCACCAACCTAATGCCAAACAAAGCGGTCCTGATATTCGCTTTATGCCCCGAAGCGAACATGAATACAGGACCGTCAAGTCTTACCTCACGGACCTGGAGAAGCAGGGACACGCCTCCTGGTTCTCGTTCTCGCCTCCGCAAGACAGGGAAATCAAGGTAGGAATCAGGGCGTACCTTATGCCACTGATACCGAAGAAATCAAGGCCGGACTCGCCGAATTAGGATACGTGGCGGAATACGTGTCCGAAGTTCAAGCGAGGTCTTAACCCGGCGGATGCATCTATTTCGCCCGCATTGTCCGGGTCCCTGACGTCGTCCCCGGCATATATAAGGTCACCGAACTTTTGTATATGCCGGGAATCTACATCGAAGCTTGGCGGGGCCGCGGGGCGGCCCGGCCCAGTGCCACCGATGTCTCCAGTTCGGGCACTCCAGCCACAACTGCCACCGTAAGGTAGTCTGTGCCCGGTGTGCCGGGGAACACTCTGCGAGGGATTGCCTCCGCCCCCCTCGATGCCATATTTAAAAAAAAAAGTCAGCTCACAATTGTCAGTGTCAAATTATAATCGCGCCATTTTATTTTGCCGGTTTTGTTAGCATTCCAATAAATTTAAAAAAAACATTCTAGGTTAAACTAAATTCGGTTCGGATTTAAATTAATTAGTTTGCGAATCAAACAATGGGTAAAGATAAAAAAGGAGAATCTAGTGAAGCTTCAAGTGAGGAAGAATATGTTGTCGAAAAGGTTTTAAATAGACGAATGGTCAAAGGAAAGGTTGGTAAAATATTTTTGTGAAAGCGTCCAAAATCTAAATGCCTCCATTATTTACGTTTTTCATTAGTATTCACTTGTGTATACCGTAGAACTCTCAAGGGGTTACGACTATAACATAAGTGATGTTATGATGACCATGAACTCTCCAATAATGTAGGGACTACTTTTTACTGTATTTGTAAAAAGAAGTCCTATATACCTAATTTGTACCACCAAGTAACAGTTATTGTGATATATTCACTTATGAGTTTTAATGAGATACAATAAAAATATGAAAATGAATTGAATGATAGTAAATATAGCAATAGGATAACAGGCTAACTTTCAATATGTCAAAGTGTTGATTCAAGTTTGTTTGGATGCAGGCATTTAATGAACGGTCAAGGCCTCGAATCAGCTGGTTTAACTAGCTTTCAACTAGAAGACTGCAACATAAATATAATTATTTTATGTACCACTCCTACATACATAATATTTTTTCATATTTAGGTCCAATATCTTTTGAAATGGAAAGGTTATAAGGAGGAGGAAAGCACATGGGAGCCAGAAGAAAATTTAGATTGTGAAGAATTGATTAAGGCTTTTGAAGATAACAGAAAGGAAAAAGAGGTTTTGTGACTTATATATTTAGAACAAATGAATAGAAGCTAGTAAAATATGTAAGTTTCTAAATTTATAATCCTGTTAATAAAACTCATATTCCCAACCTAGGCCAAGTCTAAAAAGTCAGAAGAAGAAAAACGTGGTAAGAAACGTGTTCGAGAATCCAGTGAGGAAACAAGTTCTCGCAAGGGGAGAGGCATGAGCGTGTCCTCTACCGACGACACCGAGCACTCCAAAGGGGGTAAAGGAAAGAAAGACGATAAAGAAAAGTCAGGCTTTGAAAAAGGACTTAAAGCTGAAAAAATTATTGGTAAGTATAAGTTATTGCTTAATAAACTAGTCAACAAACAAGACAACACTTTACCTTAAGAGGGACAAGATAAGAGGCTAGATTTGTGAATTTCTTTGAAGTGCTGCTAATGAGAAAAACAATAATCTCTATTTATTGCAATTATTTCAATACAAAAATATATTAATTTTTATTTTTCATTCTAAGGTGCATCTGACGTGACTGGGGAGCTTATGTTTTTAATTAAATGGGCGGACTCTGATGAAGCTGAACTGGTGCCAGCTAAAGTAGCCAACGTCAAGTGTCCGCAACAGGTTCATTTTATATTCAACTCATTCAATATATAACACTGCCAAGTATTATTTAAATGTCAGATATTTAAAGAACGATGTGACAAATAACATTTTTCTACACTTGCAGGTAATAGCTTTCTACGAGGAGAGGCTAACTTGGCATACGCCCGCAGATTCGGAATGATAAGTGTTGTGCTATGGACCATTCTATTGATGTGTATGGTGGTGTTTGAACTGATTTTTGGTGGTGATTGCATTACTTACTATTCATATTATATGTCTGGATGAAGCTGTGATGATAGAAAATGACAGAAGGTCTAGAATCTTGATTTAAGGGGGTTAAAACATTATTTTCACTTCTCATTGAATTTGATAAATATTGACATTTTATTATACATTTATATATGTAGATTTTACTGAAAATTATTTAGTGCAAACAAAATACTGCTAATAATTCTTAAAAAGCCCCTAATGTGGCAGTTGCCCGTGCCCAGTGTGCCCAGATACTGCACCATATGTCTAGGAATTAAATATTATAATATTTTGTGATATTAAAGCTCATCCAGGTGTACAATTCGATGTCTTCTAGAATTACTTTGTATGTGCAAGACTGTTAGTGAGTGTTCACTCTTCTCGCGACTTTCCTTTTGGAATTGAAGGAATTATAGTTTACTTACAAATAATTATTTGTCAGAAAATAAAAATAATTATAATTGTATTAAATTGTTTTTATTTTTATCATCTTGTTCTAGTTTACTTGTTCCTGTGTCATCCAAAACTTAATTTCACTGTATTAGAAAACTTTAATTTCTGGTCATTTATACGCGCGGCGCTGTATAATCATACAGCTTAAATTTGTGTGGCAGTGACGCGGCTGTACACGGCGTTATGAGTAACGTTAAGGGACCACACTCGGCGTAATTACGGCGGCAGCGGAACTACGCGACGCGACCAAATATTCTCTGTATGAAATTGTATGAGATATAACGCACTGCGCGGCAGCGGAACTGCGCGACACGGCACTGCATTGCGTTATTACTAGCAGGGACGTGTCGTGTTTCGCCGCTCCGCTACTAGTGCGGTCCTACCTGTCCACACAGCGCCGCGCGCACAAAAGACGAAGTATCTATATCCTAATATGAATTGTCATATCACTGATTACTTATCGTGTTGTTATATTTCTGCAAAAATAAATTGACCAGTTAAAAGATAGGGTGAACGAAATTTCAAACAGTTGTGCGTGTCAATTTTTATATTTAGAAAATTACAATGTAAAGAATATAATCATGTTTTCTACATAATAATATGTTGTGCAGTCATTAGGTATGTTTCTTATCTTCTAAAAAAATAAGGTACATATAGAAATATTAAATAAAATAGTAAATATATTTCCATTGTCTGTACCCGTAACAAAAGTTCTTCGAGAACTTACCACGGGTCCAGTTTGACGTGGTGTGAAAGCGTCCATAGATATAAAAAAAAAAATAGTTTATAGGCTAACAGTTTCACAACCTGTTAGTGTTAAATATCTTATTTGCAGGTTGCTAAAAAGCGAAAGTTTTTGTCACTTTCTTACATTAGAGCGACAGAGACAAACATGCAAATAAGATGTCTCACACAGATTGTGAAACAGGTCCTAAGCCTAATATATAATTTAAACTAAAACTTATTGTAAAGCTTATTAATACAACTGGTACATGAATTGTAAGCTTGTGTGTTTACTAGAGAGCTTATTAAATGTATAATATAAGGACTTAATAGCGTATACAACTGGTTATAATGACAAGCTGTAATCTACTCCTTCTAAAGAAAGAAATGAAGGAAATGAAAATGTATTGCTCCGACTGAGTTTATAATAAAAATTAAGGCATAAAAATATTTCATGGAGTGCAGTGTATTCTGTGCAAAATTAAAACCTTAATAATAAAAATAAATAGGTATGTAGTACGTAGGTATATTATTTAAAGTAAAAGTTTTTTTTTGTATATTACTTATGTGTGTGAATCGCTTATTATAATATTGTTATTATTTTAAGAAATCGAGAATATACTCTTATTGCTATGTTAAAATAATTATTCCTCGAAGATACACTTTTGAAAACATTTTTTGCCTTTATTCCTTATAGATCCACTTTCATATTGTACAGAAAAGCAGAAAAGCAGAAAAGCGATAGGAATGACAAGTTAAATTTTCTTACTCGAATTTAAAAAGAAAATAAAATACCAATTGTTTTTAAATAATGTAACATTCAACAATTTGGATTCAGATAAAACAAAAAAAAATGTTTGTTTATTAAAAAAAAAAGAAAATAAAAATTATCTCCTTAAATATTTTAAGTAAATATCTTATTTCTACATGTTTTAACGCATTTCTTATTTGATAATTATGTGCGTTGCCGGCACTAGCGGCAGTAAATTTGTTAATTACACTTTTGCTTACACAACTGTACCCAAAAGTGTATGTATTAGGAAACGCTACATTGATTTTTAAGAATAAGGGCGAACTTTTTTCAAAAGTGTATCTACGAGGAAAGTGTACCTACGAGGGATAATTCGTTAAAATGTATACAATACATCTTAAGAAATGTAACAGTATCTATACAAACCTAAATATGCAAGTGAAAAGAATGAAAAACCTTTACGTAACATTCGAGTATATTATGTACCGAGGGACGTCCTGCAAGGGTCCGTTTACGCTTGGAACTTGTAGTCGTTTTGATCACGCCATGCCTGTGGACATAAACAAGAATATATTGTATTAGGTCCTTACATATGAAATTGGCGTTTTGTCGTACTTTGATCTCAATTTATCTTCTTTGGTTAGGAATTCCAATTTCAAATTTATACCGCTATTTACTCATGAATTTGTATTTCGAAAACCGTGTTCGTAATTCATTTGTTTTTCATTTTTTGGTTTTTGCTTTGCGTCACTCTGTTTACAAAATGGAAAACTTGAAATATCGTATTATTTTTCGAGTACGAGTTCCACCGTGGCACCAGTGCTGCAGAAACGGCTCGAAGGATTAATGATGTGTATGGCGGCGGTGTGCGTTTATGGTTCCAACGTTTTCGTTCTGGAAATTTCGACCTGCAGAACAAGCCCCGTGAACGGCCGGAGACCAAAGTTGATAATGAAGAATTGAAGGCTATTGTGGAAGCGGATCCATCGCAAACCACGTCCGAGTTAGCTGCAGGCTGCGGTGTTAGTGATAAAACTGTTTTAATCCACTTGAAGCAAATTGGGAAGGTGAAAAAGCTTGAAAGGTGGGTACCTCATGAATTGAGTGCAGCAAACCGACAAAACGCGCGTCGACTGCTGCGTTACATTACTCAACCGGCACAGTAATGAAGAGATTTTAAATCGAATCATTACCTGTGATGAAAAGTGGATCCTGTACGATAATCGGAAACGCTCATCGCAATGGCTGAACCCTGGCGAACCAGCAAAGCCTGCTCCAAGCGAAAATTGACTCAAAAAAGTTACTTGCGAGCGTTTGGTGGACTAGTGCCGCATCGTTCACTACAGCTTCTTAAATTTGGCCAGACGATTACGGCAGATGTCTATTGCCAGCAACTGCAAATCATGATGGAAAAGCAGCTAGCTGCTAAACAACCGAGGTTGGTCATTCGCTCTAGGCCACTGCTGCTTCAGGGACAACGCTAGACCACACACTGCACAACAGAGGGCTACCAAATTAGAGGAGCTTCAATTGGAATTTCTAAGACATCCACCGTACTTCCCGGACCTTGATCCAACAGATTATCCCAAGAAGCAAGAAGTTATCCAAATTTTTTTCAAAATTTGGATAACTTCTTGCAAGGGAAAAAATTCAACTCCGATGGGGCAGTCCAAAGCGCCTTGAAAGATTTTATAGATTCCTGTCCGAATGGTTTTTTTAGTAAAGGAATCAATTAACTACCTATGAGATGGCAAAAGTGCATCGATAACAATGGTATATACTTTGATTAAATAAATATATTATGTTTAAAAAAATTCGACTTTATGTTACTCCTTTACAAAACACCAATTTCATAAGTAATGACCTAATATAATAGCTCATAACCTTACAATGGTGGTACTTATCATGTATAAGCACGAAAACTAGCGACCATTTCTGTTGGCGATCACGTATCCTACTAATAGTATAAACGTGAAAGTCTGAGGATGGATGGATGTTACTTACTTTTTCGCGCAAAAACTACTGAACGGATTTCGATGAATTTTGGTATGGTAGTAGATGTGATCTGGATTAAAACGGGATACTTATCCCGAAAAAGTAGAGTGCTCCCGTGGGATACTGTATTTACGCGAGCGGAGCTGCGGGCAACAGCTAGTCGTATATAATATCGTCAGGTTAGGATGTTATTCAAAAGACCATCATGTTGCACTAATGAAGCTTTGCAGTATTTTTAAAACGGTAACAATATTAGAAAATTGTGAATAAGCTGTACGAATTTACGCACTAGTCGTATATTCGTACGGTAAATATGCATACATGCGTATACGCAGACTTGTGTGCGTTACACTCAATGTGCGAGCGGGACGCACGATGTGTGTGCGGTATGCTTAATGTGCTTAATGTTCGAGCAACACGCTCGATGTGCGTACGCTCCATTTGCGTGCGGTATACTCAATCTGCGTGTGTGTAACGTACGCGAGGTGCTGCGCGTGCGTGGCAGTGGGCGCGATAAGCGGCGCGAGTCGCTCGGTGAAACGCGCGAAGTTGCGCTCGAGCTCGCGCTGGTACTCGCGCTGCTCGCTGCCGATCAGGTTTTTGTTCTTCTTGAGAGCGTCGTGACACCTGCAATTAAACGACAGTAGTCTTATATGCCAATAAAATTACAAAAAGGGGTCTTTAAACTTCAATTCTTTGCAAGGGGATTTACACCAATTTACGTTTGAATCGTCGAGTAAAAAATTGATAGGCTATAGCGTTTATTAGATACTTTACTTTTTTGAGAAATCTTTGAAAGACAGGCGCAACTTGTTGGTGAGCCGGGTGGCGGCTGCGTCCCCTCCACCACGGGAGCCAGGAATACCTGCAGACAAGTTATATACAAGAGTAAGTTATCTCTTTCTCTCTCCATTATAATTAGTTCCTTGCACCGTCATTACCACGCAAATGGGCAAAAGGCTGGTTCACGGCTGGCCTTATACATAATGTAGCCACGTATGTTGCATATTTCGTCATTATCTTGTGATAGTTATTTCGTTAAATCGATTTGAAGATTAATTTTGGCAGTGAGTGCAATTTAATAGGTTCGATGTGTAGCCCAGTGGCGTGCACAGGATTATGACACT